>JACXGJ010013907.1:0-15584 GCA_016801105.1 Esox niger | reverse complement strand
AAGCTGGCTTGTCCAAATGTGCTTGAGCATACCTCAAGCGGTTTTGTTTGTGATGTGGGCGGAGTAAAGGCTTCCTCCGCATCACTCTTGCGTACAGCATCTCCTTGTGTAATGTGCGCGCAATAGTTGTACGATGCACAATGACTCCATCTGCAGCAAGATCATGTTGTATGTCTTTGGTGCTGGCCTGTGGATTGACATTGACTGTTCTAACCATTCTTCGCTTCTGTTTATCCGTGATTTTCCTTGCCACTTCGAGCCTTAACTTGAACTGTGCCTGTGGTCTTCCATTTCCTGACTATGTTCCTAACTGTCGAAATAGACAACTGATATCTCTTAGACAGCTTTCGGTATCCTTCCCCTAATTCATGATGGTGAACAATCCTTGTTTTCAGTTCATGTGACAGTTCATGCCTAATTTTGTTCGAACAATTATTGCACACTTCCTGTAAATGGTATAAACTTCGTTTCACTTCTCAAATATCACTGTGTTTGTCACCTATATGATATATTTAACTGATTTTTTTTATCCTAAGAACCAACGATTTATGAAGGAAAATCATGGAAATTAACAAGGTTGCCCAAACTTTTGCAGAATGCTTATGAACATGAAAAATTTCAGTTAATAATTTCCAATAAATGGCCACATATATCAGGTTTTTACTTAGTCATTATAGTGTATTCTGTGTAGATTGTAGGAAACAAAATAATGTAATCAGTATGGAGAAGTGAAGGGCTCGGATTCAGTGCCTCTGAATAATTTCCAAAGTTACTACAGTACATCTATAACATTGATTATGCTGTTACATATCGATTTATAAGCATTTGAATATGAACTTAATAGATTAGAAATACATGTGATGTGAGAAACTATTTGATTCAACTCATTATTCTTGAATCTAATAAAAATAAACTGTTTCTCAGGTCTGAAGCAAATAGGTCAAAATTAATTAATAATTTTCTGAAGAGAGTAAAAATTCATATTCATGCATTTTATGAAATTATGTCATTACTTTTAAACTGTACCAAACCGTTAAAAAAGATACAATTGCATTTAAACAACCACCTTACTGGTTCTTCAAGAAACTTGTTTCTCAACTTACAAACAATGCGGGATGGCAAAATGCTCCTTCAGATATGTACATTTGAAACACGCCTGTGTTACTTCTATATCTATAACTATTATTAAAATGCGACTCAAGATCTTGGAGTTTCAAAAAGAAACGAGAATGACCAAAGCTGTAACCTGAATAGTTTCTTTTAATTACCAGCCCAAGATGAGCCGAATGTGCAGCAGAACCTGATTGCAAAAACAGCAAGAAACATCCCCACGCGCGGTTGAGAGGGGTGTGGCCACGGTGACGGTATCAGGATACAACGATGGGATTGGTTGACTGTGTCGCGCCAAATGTCACATGGTCACGGTTTTCGCGCGAAATTGCACCCTGTTCGGCACTGCGTGCTTCTTAGTCGGGAAGATAAGGGAAAGATTTCAGACACAGTTTTAATATTTCCTTTTTAATCCAGTGAAAGGATGGATCTTGCACAGCCATCTCAGGAGAATGTGGGACAGATGGTGAAAGACGAGTTGGCAGAGAAATGTCAGAAGCTTTTCCAGGCTTTCTTGGAAGAGTGAGTAACGTTGCTATTATTGTTCTTTCTTGGTAACTACACTGTAGTACTCCGGTCGTTACTGTTGAGCTGTTATAATGTTTACTGATTGCTGTTGTTGAACATTTAACAAACCTGCACTGAATACAATTAAGTTGACGTAGGTTTTCATCAATCATTAGATTGAATTATTATTTTAACTATACTCAACTTTTTCTGAACTGTTTCGTTAGCTAGCAAATGTTAGCTGCTTAGCAAGTCCAGTTGCATATTAAAGTTGATTAAGAAAATTAGTAGAGTTCTAAGTGAGATGCATGCAATTCATAACACTTCTGTCTATCTAGGTACCAGACTGTGGATGGTGAGGTGAAGTATGTCCATGATGCAGAGGAGCTGATCAGGCCAGAGAGAAACACTCTTCTGGTTTCCTTTACAGACCTTGAAGGATTTAACCAGGAACTGGCAACCACCATTCAGGAGGAGTTCTACAGGTACTAACTTGAGATATAGGACATTATTTCACTGCCTACATCAGAGGTAGTGCAACTAGCATTCTAGTTTTTTGGCTATTACCAAAAACGTTGGTAATAGCCCTTTCCTAAACCCTAACAGAACACTAACAAGCAATGAAAGCACAAAATTCAGCAATTGCTATTTTTACTCTTTGAACCTCTCCACCTCTGCAGAGTGTATCCCTTCTTGTGCCGTGCCGTGAGGAACTTTGCTAGGGATCATGGGAATGTCCCTGTGAATAAGGAGTTCTACTTGGCCATTCAGGACCTACCCACCAGACACAAGTAAAAGACTGTTACCCAACATATTCCGCATGTTTTTGTTGTTCTGGCTGGTTATTTGAGCTTTCTGTGTGGTCTGATAGTCGTTATTTTTTGTAGGATCCGTGAGCTCTCCTCACTGCGCATCGGCTCTCTGGTGCGGATCAGTGCCCAGGTGGTGAGAACACACCCTGTACACCCAGAACTGGTGAGAAACATGTAAATATAGCTTAGCATAGAGGTGGTCCATCGAGAGATGACATTGGCACCTTCCAGATATGCTTCCTGAAGGACCTTGACGTTTACGACAGCTGCGTTAGATCCGTTTTGGCTTCTGCAGGTGAGCGGGACCTTCCTGTGTCTGGACTGCCAGGGGGTGTGCCCGGAGGTGCCCCAGCAGTTCAAGTATGCCCCCCCCACCGTCTGTAGGAACCCTGTCTGTAACAACCGCTCACGCTTCCACCTTGACACGCATCGCTCAAAGTTCATAGACTTCCAGAAGGTAGGATTGTGTTTGTTTGTTTGTATGTGTGTGTGTGCGTGTTCGCTTCTGACACTGGACTGTTCCATGTTTGTAGGTGCGTATCCAGGAGACCCAGGCAGAGCTTCCCAGGGGGTCCATCCCACGCTCCCTGGAGGTGATCCTCAGGGCGGAGGCTGTGGAGACGGCCCAGGCAGGAGACCGCTGTGACATCACTGGATCACTCATAGTGGTACCAGACGTCTCCCAGCTCAGCACCGCAGGTGTGTGCTCACTGACAGGACACGGGTCATACCACTGGCACCTTTACACACGCCAAGTACATCCACACCTCATGTTAAGGTCCTGCCAGTAGTAGACCATCATATAGGACAGAATACACCAAGTTGGTAATTGTATGCAGTGGTGGGGAGCATGTTTGGTAATGGGATATGAGCAGTTCACATATCCAATACAATGTTTACACTCAGTGTGCAGATTCACAGCGCCAGTATTTGGGTCGGTCTTGAAGCAGGGAGGTGAATGGTTTCTGTTGCAGCTGTTTAGTCACGAGTTTGGGGGTAGTTTGATGTGGTCGCTGTGGTCTGACAGTGCTGCTGCTTGTGCAAAAGTTTGCTCGTCGCTAAGGGCCACAGCACAGAGCACTTTCACATCCCTCCTTCTCTTCAGGTGTGCGGGCGGAGACCAGTTCCCGTGTAGGAGGGAGGCAGGGTTATGAGAACGAGGGTGTCCGCGGTCTCAAAGCCCTGGGAGTCAGAGAGCTGTCCTACAGACTGGCCTTCCTCGCCTGTCACGTGGCGCCTACGAACCCCAGGGTACGACACACTCGCCCCAACTTTGAGACACTCCTACATCTGTCATGATGACAATGCACGGCGCTGACCTGAAGAGGCATGTGTGTGTGTGTTTAGTTTGGAGGGAAGGAGCTGCGTGATGAGGATCAGACTGCAGAGAGCATCAAGAGCCAGATGTCTGTCGAGGAGTGGGAGAAGGTGTTTGAGATGAGCCAAGACAAGAACCTCTACCACAACCTCTGCACCAGCCTGTTCCCCACCATACATGGTGATTACTCCACAGTTACTACTAAGGCACTACTCCCACAGGCTGTGTTTGTGTCTAACGCGCGTGCGTGTGTGTAGGTAACGATGAAGTGAAGCGTGGTATCCTGTTGATGTTGTTTGGTGGTGTCCCTAAGACTACAATGGAGGGCACCTCTCTGAGAGGGGATGTGAATGTCTGCGTCGTTGGAGACCCGTCCACCGCCAAGAGCCAGTTCCTAAAGTGAGTCCTGTACAGTAGACGTGTGTGTCTGAGACTCCTCTGGAGTCATTCGGGTGAAAACCAATATATTATTTCAAGACGTACTCCCCGTGTGCTTGTGTGCAAACCATCATACAGATCCACCCACACAACCCCATGTATAAACACACATACTCACACCGCCTTGTGTGTGTGTGTGTGTGTGTGTGTGTGTGTGTGTGTGTGTGTGTCAGGCACGTGGAGGAGTTCAGTCCCAGGGCTGTGTACACCAGTGGGAAGGCCAGCAGTGCAGCTGGATTGACAGCAGCCGTGGTTCGAGATGAGGAGTCACACGAGTTTGTCATCGAGGCCGGGGCTCTCATGCTGGCTGACAATGTGAGTGGGCCTGAGCAGAGATGCGTGTGTGTGTGTTTGTGTGTGCGCATGTGTGTTCGCTTGGTGCTTAAACGGCTGTGTGTGTCAACAGGGTGTGTGTTGCATTGATGAGTTTGATAAGATGGAGACCAGAGACCAGGTGGCCATCCATGAGGCCATGGAGCAGCAGACCATCTCCATTACGAAAGCTGGAGTCAAGGTACACACACACACACACACACACACACTACATCACTACCACTGGAGTCAAGGTACACACACACACACACACACACACACACACACACACACACTACATCCCTACCACTGGAGTCAAGGTACACACACACACACGCACACACACACTACATCACTATAACTGGAGTCAAGGTACACACACACACACACACACACTACATCAGTACCACTGGAGTCAGCTTACACACACCCTAACTTCCTGTCCCCTAGGCCACCCTGAATGCCCGGACGTCCATTCTGGCAGCTGCTAACCCCGTGGGGGGGCGCTATGATCGCAGCAAGAGTCTGAAACAGAATGTCAACATGTCCGCTCCCATCATGAGCCGCTTTGACCTGTTTTTCATCCTGGTGGACGACTGTAATGAGGTGTGTTTCAGGGACAATTAATGGATGATGTATCTCTTCCACAGTAAGGTGTATGTACTAATGGGTGCGTGTGTGTGTAGGTAACGGACTATGCAATCGCCAGGCGTATTGTAGACCTGCACTCTCGCATTGAGAACTCCGTGGACAGAATGTACTCCCTGGATGAGATCAGAAGATACCTGCTCTTTGCCCGCCAGTTCAAACCCAAGGTAAGGTGTGGTTGTTAAAAGGGAACGCTACCTTTGGTTGCTACAGTCCAGTGGGGCAGTACGAGCATTAGTTTATGTGTGTGTGTGTGCAGATCTCTAGTGAGTCACAGGACTTCATCGTGGAGCAGTACAAACGTCTGCGTCAACGTGACACCTCTGGAGGCGTGGCCAAGTCAGCCTGGCGAATCACAGTTCGGCAGCTGGAGAGCATGATCCGGCTCTCGGAGGGCATGGCTCGCATGCACTGCTGCGATGAGGTTAGAGGTCAAAACTTGGATGCTTAAAGCTTTACACTCACACAAGTACTATTTACTGTCAACCTGTGTTCCCAGTATGGGAGGTGAACCCTGGTCAGCTGTGCTCGGTTGGCCTTCCACGTATGGTATTCTATCGAAGTTGGTAGCGTGTTCTGTCGTAAAGGTGTGTTTTTCTCTATAGGTCCAGCCTAAGCACGTGAAAGAGGCTTTCCGTCTGCTAAATAAGTCCATCATCAGAGTGGAGACACCTGACATCAACTTGGAACAGGACCAGGACATGGAGGAACAAGAGGAAGAGAACGGTACACACATGCAAACGCACAGACACCTAGTGCCACGGCAGCTTTACGCCAGATACGTAGACATACTTACGCCTCTTTCTCCGTCCTGCAGTTGATGTGCCTAACGAGGTGAATGGCCAGGTTAACGGGACTGTTAATGGAACCAACGGCCCCTCCCACGATGTGAATGGTGAAACTGACAGCAGCTCCAAGCCGTCTCTGCGTCTGACCTTCCCAGAGTACCGACGCATCTCCAACCTGCTGGTGCTGCATCTCCGGAGGGTGGAGGAGGGTAAGACGCGCGCACACACCCACACACACACACGCGCACACACACACACACCCTACATGGGTGTGTATTGCTGGGCTTAACCATTGTGTTCCTGGGTGTGTGTAGCTGAAGAGGAGGAAGAACTAAAGAAAAATGCAGTGATCAACTGGTATCTGAAGGAGATCGAGTCGGAGATCGACTCAGAGGAGGAACTCGTTAACAAGAAGAGCCTGATCGAGAAAGTTTTACACCGACTAGTGCACTATGTGAGTCCACGCACGCACGTGCTTGAGTCAGAGGTCTAACAAATTTACATTCCACGTTATAACATGTTAACGGTCGCTTCTCTCCATATGTAGGATCACATCCTGATAGAGCTGTCTCCAGGCCAGTTGAAGGGCTCAGAAACTGAGTCGCAGGAGGACGTTGTTCTGGTTGTCAACCCTAACTACACTCTAGAGGACTAGACTCATCCGTCTGTTCTCTCCCTCCTCTTGAACTCCTGCTCTGGACTCCGTTTGATTTCAATGACATAAGAACATTGGGCCTTTGTAATGTAATTTTATTGCATTTTCATTCCTGCGTTAGAGTTAATGACTTTAAACTGTTTTAAAACTATTTTTTTTATTGTAGCCAGGTAAATAATGTAAATATGTTGCTCTGATTTCTCCAGAGCATTTTCTGGATGTTTTATGGCTGTTAATGTTTTGTGGATCTCTTCTGTTAAACGGGGTTAATCCTCTGACCAGCTGATGTAGTATGGCTTTATTATCAGTGGAAAAGGTTTTTATAATAAGGTATATTCTGGTGATAATCCATCACCCAAATATACCCTTTAGACATTTTTTATAGAGAAAATGCTAACAGTTGATACTTTCCCTGTTACCAGTTCCATCATTTCATTGGTTACAAACACTTGCATTGTGTATCAATTCTTCTGTTTTGGCTCCTATACAAGTGCATGTCTTGTAAAATAATGAAAATGAAGGATGATGTAACCACTCCAGAATATGTAACAGTGTGGTGGGGTTCATTGCCCCTGCAACATGGTTGCTGTATGAAAGGCTTTGTCTGCACTGTAATGGTCATTTAGTAAAAAAAAAACATATTGATGCAACTCACGCCTAACTGATGTTTACACACCAACTGAAATAGAGCTTAGCTTGTTGAAATAACATATGCACTGCTTGTGATAATATTCCACTGTTTTGATAAAACACAGTTGGATCTGTCCTAACATGGGACCTGTGGGAACAGAACACTTGAAAACATATTTGAGAATTTTGGCAGAATGTTAGCACTGTCAGGACACTGACCTACAGATTGTGATGTTTTCATAGGCGAATGGCTTGGGTATGGAAGTCAGGTACTGGCTCCAGGCATAAGCAACATAAGTGGTCGCTCCGCTTGGTGGCCCGCAACTGCTAGGGAGCCAAATCATGCTTATGCCCCCCAAACTGCTAGAGCCAGCACTGACAAAAGCAATTATTTCCTATTTTAATAAATTAAACCACGCATGACTTAGCAATAGCGCAGTACGGCTTCTTGGGGGTTTGTGATATATTTGTAATATAGCTTACCACTGTTAAGCACTGTTCATGCACACTGCAGTGCATAAAAACTGATCTACGCTGTGGTACATTTTACTAAAATAGCACCCCCTCATACCTTTTTGATAGTTTATGGCCACCAACCAATCAGCTTCTAAACCACCAGGTTAATTGACCAGATACGATGAGTATGACATGCTTTGGTAACCGGTTTATAAGAGCAATAAAGCATATCTGGTTGTAACATCAAAGCACTGTTTCCAGGCATTCTGCCATGCGTCATGCTAAGACAAGCGCTTAGGTGCAGTTTATTGGCCATACCTCATGACGTATTACTTTTTTAGATAATAAGGATTATCGATGTAAATTTACTTCCTCAACCCAGTAGAGAAGCCTTGTAACTAACGTAAACCCGTAAGAATCGAATCTATGCGCATGCCCGAACCGACTCTACTTCTAAACAATAAAGATGGCGGCGTCCTGTAGGAAGCTTCTGAGGTCGGTGCTGCTAAAAGGTACGTTTATATGGAATTAATAAGTCGTAGAAAAACAGATAGCATAGTGACAGTATGTTTTGCATTCATGCAGTTTCGCTCCTTGCACACGTCCAGGGTGGTTTCTTAGCTTCTCCGTAGACTTTCAGTGTTTTTTATTTCAAAACGTTTCGTTAGAAACGCTTACGTATTGGACAAACAAGGATGGATCTATCTGCTTTTGTCCAAAGATCTGTTTGACGAACATTTTGTTTGTCTGAATTGTTTGGATGATCTGGCAGAATAGACTAGAATAGAATCTTATTGAGCATAAAGGCAAACAACAAATGTATCATTCCACTTCCTAACATGCTTAACAAAACCTAGTGGAATGGTTGTTAAACTTAGACTTGCCTTAAATTCTGAGTACACACGTCATTGTTTGGGGGAAATATCCTGGAAAATGTAATTTCTTACTTGAGCTGTAGACCCTGATTTAAGCACAGCGTTGTGGTCCTTCTAAAGGTTGAGAAGTATGAGGTTGGGTTATGTAGACCGGTTTATTGATAAATATTATAGGATATAAAAATCTCTGGTATCTTCCTCAAATGATGTTCCCCTGCTTAACATATACTCTCACTGTTTCAGGTTTTTGTCAGATCCCAGGTAACTCCCTATGGACACAGTGGCGCCCTGTAAAACCTCTGCAGTCGGTTCCTCCCTGGTATCTCATCCCACTCTACAGGCCACTATCTACCACCAAACCCATACTAACAGCCACCAGCTCCAAACAGCCCAGGAACAACCATCAGCAGAAAACAATGGACATGCTGAAAGATCCAAAGAAATTCACAGAGGAGGAAGAGTATGTGGGACCAGAGTACATTCCCTCAAGAAAGGCTAAGAACCCCATGATGAAGGTTGGATATGCCTGGTGAGAAACCCTGTTTAGATTGTTTGTTTGTATTGAAACAGCTGCCACTGATGTTTAAGTGAATAACTACCATATGGTAACTTCCACTCTCATCCTCTCTCCCCGTATCTAGGATGATAGGTCTCCCTGCAGGTATAATTGGGTTTATCCTGGCAAAGAGACAGGTGGATAAGAACCGCCTGAAGCAGCTGAGGATTCGCCAGCGAATGAAGAAAGCCAATGAAGGAGAGTACGTGGGCAGCCGCTACCGTGACAACTGACCTGACTGATACCTGCAATGCCTTCACTAAACTGGACTGCTGAAACAGAGATGAACTGATGTGCACTTTGCAAATTGTAAACTGTTGTTTTGCGAGACACCCATACTAAATTCAGTTTTCACTCCAAGAGTTATTTGATGGAGAGAATGTACTTCAAGTCCATGTTGAACAGTCAGTCCAGTGCAATGTACGGAAAGGCGTTTTCCTGATCCAGGATGAAGATTGTCCCAGGATATACCTGACCACATTAAGTGACTTGCACTGAAACATGGCTGTTCATATTTCTTTAATCTTGCTATCTTACATGGTTTTATTTCTGTAAAAGCTAAGAGACGATGGAGTCTGGACTGTTCAACTAGTACGTGGATCCAACAACACATGAAATTTAAAAATATTTATTTGATATATGTACCAATACAGAACTTTCAATCAAAACAATCTTAAATACTTTGGCAAAGTGACCTCCAAGCTAGCAGCTAGTTATCTTCATTGAATATGATGATTGTAAACGTCCCTGTCTGGATCGTGAAGGTTTCAAAGGCTATACGTTTAAATTGTCTGACCTTTTTTACTACCAATTGGTCTTTTGATTCATCAGATCAGCTGAGATTGTATGGTATAAAATATCTGATTAATGGTAAGACTAACTTGTGGAGACTATGAAAGAATTAGGTTGCCTGTGTGAACACAGCCTAAGACTGGTATCTAGACCAGGGCTGTTCTAGACACTAGATGGTGCCCCTGCATGAGTCAAGGTAAGCTGTGGGATAGCATGGCAAAAACATTTTATAAAAATATATTAAATTATTTTTAACTGCATTTTCTGGATGGAACAATTTTGTGTGAATTAACAGCGCAAATCAAAGACAAAGAATGCAGAGAAAATACTGGACCTATTTTACATAATTGCCTGTAGCTACCTCCCAAATGACCAGCAGAAAAGCAATACTAAAATAAACACAGGCAATGGCATATCATTTTACACAAAGCATAATACATCGTACTTCATTAACGATTCAAGACAATCATCCACATTTACACAAATTTCTCAAAAAATCTCCTTGCAAGGATAACGGCATTGAACTTTCCCATAAAACATTTCATAAGATTGAGGATCCACTTGAATGGATCATAGAACTGGTAGAAGCCATACTTAAATGAGTAAATGTTAGCTTATCCTTTAGTCTGCATATGTTGGGTCGCAACATGAAACAACTCTGCTGGGGGGTTGCAGAAGCAAGGAACATCTAAGCTCACTTCTACCATCGTCTGCCAGTTCTCCCACTTATGGTGCAATCTTAAAGTGGGAAGTAAACTTTTCACCACCTTACCAGGAAGAATCCACATGAAAAGCCCTCAAAGTGGTTCAGTACAGTTGAGGGAAAATTGTCTATCATCCAGTGCATCCTACTTTTCCTAGACATTCCTCTCACACTACTTACTACGTAATACCTCTATAACCGCATTTAAGGGAGTTAGAGCTAAAACAGGTCCCTGAAAATTGTTCAGTATCATGTATGTGCCTCATGTCATCACAATTGCTCGCTTTCAAACTTTCATGCCTGAGGTATTATAATGATGCTACTTATAATGTACATTGCCAATAGGTTGCATATCATGGCCAAAAAATGTGTTCTATGCAAAAGTCCCAGACTGCAACTTAATATATTTTGTTAAAATCAATCTATTAATAGATTAACACCATCTGTTATGGAAAGACATTTCAGATGAGTATGGATGACACAGCTTCTGGGACATCAGTCTATTACCGTTTTTAACAAGTTCAGATCAGAAGAATGTATCCAACTAGTATAAGACTTAACAATTAGTCGTTTACCACTCAGTTATTAATGCATGATTACAGCGGCATGGATGTGTCAATAAACATCTCAAAAAACACGCTTTTAGTGTTATCAATAGTCAATCATCTAATCTCCATAGTCCTAACATCTTCCCTTTTCATTCAGGCAGAAAGAAGCTTGGAATAGAATGCTTTGAGCAGTAATTTAGGGACATGACAATTTGGCCAACAGAATTTCACAAAAAAGAAAATACAAATCAAAAAATATTTACATTAAAGCACATCTTCAAAAAGACATCAGTAATCTAAATCCAGTTAAAAAAAGTAAATTAAAAAAAGAGAATAAGCACAGAGCATTTGCTCATTACAACCTACAAAAAGATTTGGCAATGCAGATGAATAACACTATATAATAGACTATATAACGATCCCGATCAGTCTCAAAACAAGACTGATATAAGCAGTGTAATCCTTTCAGAAATTCTGTTTACATATATAGTTAGTTTGAGAAGTGTTTGGACAGTGACATTTGCTTTTGCTCTGTACTCCAGAAATGACCACAGCTTTAATATCAGGATATTTTAAATTCATATTAGTTGAACAATTCACAGCACATTTTGTACACAGACTCCCTATTGTCGGGAGTGAATTTATTTGAACAAATTCACAATGTATACTATGAGTCAAAAGTTTAATATTTTGTCCGCTGTAACACAAGATAGTACACTTTTATTGGGACTGTCAAACTCTAATGCTCATTTTAAGGCCATTTTCTGAATATGTTGTGCCCAACAGTAAGAAGTAGCAAATCATATTCAATTTTAAGTTTATAAAAACATGTTTCTGAACACTTCTACATTAATGCTGATGATATCATGTTATGAATAAACCTTCAAGATATTCAATTCTGATTTACTTTAAAATTTACTCCAAAATAAAAAAAATGCAATTTACCTATCCTTTCTACTGTGCAAAAAAATAAACAGCAAATGCAACTACAGTAACATGCTAAATTTAATTCTTACTTGCAAGCAATTGCTAAAAAACATTGCTACAGTATTTTCAAAAACCTCTTTCTAAAATTAGGGACTGTGTAAAAATTATGCTGTCATTTCTAAATGTCACCTAATGTCCCAAGATTCAAGCTGACAGTCTGCATTTCAACCTCAAGAGTTACTTTCAATCCAGTGCTGGAACACAGAGCAAAATATGGGTCAACCTCACTGTATTACTACATGCCTTTACAGGCAGATACATTTCAGCAGAAGTAAATACTTGATGAAAAGTGCTAAATATTCCTTTTACTGCTACTAGTACCATAGAATTTGAGTGCCAGAATGGACATTCCCCTTCAAAACACCAGTATGTCCAGTTAAAAAACACTTTTAAAATAAAAAATAAAAAAACTTTCTATAACCAGATTCGACTGAAACATTCTGTAATCATATCTTTTGCTTTCCAAGAACAGATCAATCTGTGTGCTTTTGAGATGTTTCTCCTATAATAATAATAATCATCTTAACAATAACATGCTAACAAAATCTGGTTTCAGGCCTACACATTGCCATTGACTGGAGTCGGTGGTACTACATGGTCACTGTAACAAGGAAACAGAAAGAAGTTCTAGATAAATGTTAATAAAATACCTACATATCATGAATAAGGATACAAGTTATCTTGGAAAACAATATACAGTAACAACTTACCACCTACTTATGCTGCAGCATATCTATCTGGAGGAACAGTTTATATATTTTAAACAAATTTTAAAATGTATTAATATTTGAAAGGGGATATTCTGCCAGACAACTTTTGTAAAACGGTGCCCTGGTGCTCTGAGTCTGTCAAGGGGAACTGGAAAGGACAGGGGACGTTGTGTCCAGGGGACTCATCTGTTGGCTGCACCCACTAGCTGCAACAGACACAGGAAGAGCTGGACTACGTCGATGTAGATGGAGAGAGCCGCGAAAACGTACTCCTCTGGGCTGATAGAGTTCTTCCCCTTGCCGATCAACAGTTGCGTGTGGTACGCCAGAAACTACAGGAACATACCAGCAAGGGTTCACTACAGACAACTGCAAATAGCACATCAAAATAGAAACACCGCTATACAGACACATGAGAAATACCTACAATACAAACCACACCGATTCAGCGCAACAGTATTCCTGCATGTCACAGTAAAAAATAGCTGATACAGTTGCAATTATTCTGTAGGCCGGACTGCATCTACCGTGTATTGCACTCACCAGTGTGTAGACGACAGCTCCGACAGCCGCGTACACCATGTGCAGCCAAGGAATCTGGCCAGGAAACGACACCATTAGAAAACACTGAGTCATACTGAAACACAATGACTACGCTGCACATACGTGACTTGTGGGACGGGGTTGGTGTTCGCGAGTGATGTGCCAACGTACATATTTGACGGAGAGAACGATGGCTGTGATAATGCCCGCCACCATAACAACGATCCCGAGGACACAGAAAAGGCCTGTGCAGGAAGTGAGGTCCACCTGGGAAGAGACAGGATTACTTTTTGACATGAATACACAGACTCTCCTACTCTCGCAGGGATCTGAAATCCAGAAATGCATGTTCACCCGACCGCCCCCCCCCCCCCAAACCTTACCATAACCCAACCATTAAGCCTAAACCTACATTGTACCAGGCATGACTATATTTGTGTGCATACACTTGGAACTCACACACACCTTAGTCTGGAAGCAGAAGACTGTGGTGATAACACACACGATGACTGTGATCCCTAGCGCCAGAAACACTGCCTTGGTGTCATAGTAACTGTTAACAGAACAGAGATGGGGGGTCATTACTACCACATTGAAAAGACAGACATCACTAAGAGGACAGACCGCAAGTGTGTGTGGGACTATCACCTGGAGATGGTTCCAGTCATGTAGGACATGGCCAGTGTCTGTAAAACATCAAACATATTTAGACCTATGGATCCCTCTGGACTGTCATTTATTGGGGGACCATTGTAAACAACAGCATGGACCAGTGGAGATCAGTAAAGACTAGTAATTGCAACTTACAAATATCACCAGCAGGATGATGTTCCATGGGAATTTTCTCCTAAAGACAGGGAAAGGAGGCCATGTTCAGCACAGTTATTTCCATCCCATCGGTGTCTCAAAGCAAGCCTGATATCAGTGGCATATACGTTACTCCAGACAGTAAGAAAACAATTCTGTACAACAAATAGAAGAAAATTAAACTGATGGGTTCTATTTCTAGTAACTTAATGATGCTGATGTAAATACTGGAGCAGAACAACTCCAACACCTGGTTGTCAAAGTGATACAGAAGTTAGTTTCAAAATAACTATTACTGAATTAATTAATTTGGGGGGATATTTTCTGGGGGAAATCCTTGTGGGAAAACAAATGGGTTGGAGGGATAAAAGCGTTAACACACAAAAGGTTACCAAGAGACACCTTTGGTGAGATTGCGAACTACACTGGAATCTAATTACTGGCAACAAACCACCAAGTTAGCACAAATTACATGAACAATATAAACAACATTAGATATAACTGACAGTTTTTTTACTCACATTTTAAACGCCTACAAGGGATTTATTACATTTAGTTTAGCAACCCCAGTATGACATGATGTATGAGATGGGTCTGCTGGGTGGAGGTTTGTGTTCCTACAATTATTTAATAATAACATTCCTATCTCCTCATTTTCTAAGCATCTCAGCAAAAGTGCAGACAGATGGAACAAGGAGAAAGCAGACAGCCATACAAGTGCACAATCCTTAAGCATCGTGTTGTCATTTCCACCCTCCACAGACAGATGTCCAGTGGCAGGGCTTTGAAAGACTATGGTTTGAGGAAGAAATGGACATCTTCACAAACCTCTCAACAATGGTCTAAATATTATTTTGTACTCTTCAACCTGAGCCAAGGTCCTGGGGAAATTGTGTTACTCCACAAGCGCAGTGAATAGGCATTCTGTACCAGACATTAAAAACCATTTAAAATGTCTTGAAGAGACTCACCTGGGCCCTTTACAGCAGATCAGCACAATGGTTGTGACGACATACACACCACTGCAAAGACACAGGCCAACAGAGCTGTCAGTCATACAATGCACTAAGACATATACCAGCACAGCTGCCAAAAAGCCCAGCCAAAACATGGGCCAGCTCAGCACTGGAAAACTGGTCAGTAATAAAGGACAGTACTTACTATGACGAATAGTAGATGGCTGGATTTCTTTGCACAAACACCTTAACAGAACCCCTGCAGACAACAGATATTCAGTTAGAAACAGACAGTCTGAAAGACAGAAACCACCAGACACACCCAGACGAACAACTCACACAAATGTGAAGATGGCCACGATGGCTACTGTGACAAGTAGCTGAGAGGCCAGGATCATATACACCTAAGAAAAAAAAAGGGGGGGGGGGGGGG
>JACXGJ010013906.1:0-15585 GCA_016801105.1 Esox niger | reverse complement strand
TATTTAATATCCACCGAATTCCATTGTGGCCACTGAAATGGGTGTAGTAAAAAGCCAGCAACACTTGCAAATACACAGTGCCCCTTGATTTCTTTGCAGATATTTACTCAGTAGACCCTCCCGAACATTTCCTACAATACATTCACCGCGGCATATAGAATAGTATTTTTTTTATTGAGCAATATATATTTCATATCCACAGAATTCCATTGTGTCCAATGGAATGGGTGTGGTAAAAAGCCAGCAACACTTGCAAATACACAGTGCCCCTTGATTTCTTTGCAGATATTTACTCAGTAGACTCTCCTGAACATTTCCTACAATACATTCACCGCGGCATATAGAATAGTTTTTTTTCTATAGGGCAATATATATTTCATATCCACTGAATTCCATTGTGGCCAATGGTATGGGCGGAGTAAAAAGCCAAAAACATTTGCAAATACACAGTTCCCCTTGATATTTTTGCATATTATCACAGTATAGACTCTACTGAACATTTCCTACTATAATGTGTTGCAATATACACCAAGGAAAGTGATTATTTTTATTTTATTAAAATCGCGTTTTTTACCTGACTTCTATTTTGAAGGCAAAATCCTTAAACCGGAAGTCTTATTGTTGCTACGGAATCTCTAATGTTGCCTGCATGACGCTAATGTGTTATGCGACCTCCCTAAAAATGCAAATGTGAAGCAATTGGATGTGATATAGTGTCATGTAATTTTTCCAAGGTCAATTCCTTCAAATCTCTTGCAGGATTTGCCTTAATTCTTTTTTTGTCTTTTTGGCAGCTTTCTGTCTTTTATCCAAAGCCTGATTCAGTCATGTTAACGCAGGGGCTATGAGGTGACCAATCTAAAGTGATTGTTCCAGCTGAACAGTCCGAGCAGGTCTTTATCTTGTTTGGAGAGATTTTAGGTCAGTCTGGCAAAGAAATAAAGATATGGTTTTTGCCAATCAGTCGTTTTCCCTAAGGTACAGCCTAAAGTTTTTCTCGTGTGGCCTAAGACTACTGTCTGTGTGTATAAAGTTCTATAATGAGGTCCGTTTTACTTGTAGTCATACAATAAATAATAAAACAATTAATACTCGTGAAATAAATACATATTTAATTCAGCGAATACGTCTGAACACTTATAACATTTCAAACGGACGGTATTGGACTTTTGCGGTTTATACAGGCGCTGTCCATGGTGCTGATATTGCTCTGGAAAGAACTGCGTCCTGAAATCATTTCCGATGTGACAGCTATTGCTGATTAACATTAGGGAAATAAAATGTAGGATTATAGGACATAAGTCACCTGTTCATAGCCTAATGTGGCACATTGGCTAATGGAATGGGGAAATACTGAGGTGCGAACAGTTTTTATATACTATTTTATAGCAGACAAACGATAAAGACGTCTCAAACGTCAATGCCAAATCTCAATGAATTTCTTAACATTTTCGTTTTCACACGAATGGTTTAATTTCTGGAAATATTATGATAATCGCTACTTTCAATGTATTCTCGCTATGTGTGATTATTCCTGTGCTATTTAATATCCACCCACCAACACACACACCCACATAGTGTGTCCTGAGCAGCACACGGAACCGCAAACAGAGTCTGGGCGGTTGAGGCGTGGCACCTCCCCCTCCAACCGATCAATGAGCCAGTAAAATCATTTCCTACTTGCCTTGTTTGAGCGCCTCTCGACTATATAAAGGGTTGCCGGTGAGTCTAAAAATGCTGTGAGCGCCATCCACCCCGCACCTGCACAAACATACCCTCACACACTTAGTCCACTCCACCTTGCACACCGTCCCTTCCATCTACACGCAACCACTGATCTGGCCGGATGAGTTACCACCCGGTGGACACGATAGGGAGTCCATTTAGGAGAAGCATGGATAGTAGAACCAGCTACGGCCGTTCTACTGGCACCCCCTCCAGCGGGTTCCGTTCTCAGTCCTGGTCTCGGACAAGCCCCGGCTCAACGATAACCACTAGGAGCGTCAATATTCCGGTAGCCAGAGCTTACAGCACCACTCTCCACAGCTCCGCCGACAGCGTTGATTTCCGTCAAACAAACGGAGACTACAAGCGCTCCAACGAGAAGGAGCAGCTTCAGGGTCTCAACGACCGTTTCGCTGGCTATATTGATAAGGTGCACTATTTGGAGCAGCAGAATAGCCAGATCGAGGAGGAGATCCAAGCTCTGCGGCAGAAGCAGGTTTCTCAGTCCCAGCTGGGTGACTTATACGACCAGGAGCTCCAGGAGCTGCGTTCGATGCTGGAGCAGATACACCACGATAAGGCACAGATCCAGCTCGACACGGACCACATCGAGGAGGACATCCAGAGAATTAGAGATCGCTTTGACGAGGAATCACGCATTAGGGATGAAACGGAAGGCATCATCCGTGCACTGAAAAAAGATATGAATGATTCAGCATTGGTGAAGTCTGAGTTGGAAAAGAAAGTTCAGTCACTGCAGGACGAAATAGCCTTTATCCGTAACAACCATGAAGAGGAGGTGAGCGACCTTTTCGCCCAGGTGCAAGCGTCTCAGGTGACCATGGAGAGGAAAGATTTCCAGAAGACGGACATCACCGAGGCGCTCAGGGAGATTCGCACCCAACTTGAGGGCTACTCCAACCAGAACCTGCAGCAAGTGGAGGACTGGTTCATGTGCCGCTATTCCAAGCTAACTGATGCCGCGGAACAAAACAAGGATGCAATCAAGTCCGCCCGTGATGAGATCGCCGACTATCGCCGCCAGCTGCAGTCCAAAACTGTTGAGTTAGAGGCCGTCCGTGGAACCAGGGAGTCGCTGGAGAGGCAGCTGAATGACATTGAGGACAGACACAACAGCGACCTATCCAGCCTGCAGGTACGATCTCACTACGTGCATTATTTTCATACAGAATCCTTCTGACAAAGGTGTCGTTCTATAAAGTATTCTTTTAAACAGAGAAGCAAAGTTGACATATTGAAAAGAGTAAATAATATAATCAGGTGCTTTTCGTTTCTAGATGCTTAAAGTTTATATGAATCTCAAATTATGAGAGTTTTGAGGATATTTTCCTGACACTTTTGCAGTTTCCATTATTTTGAATATATATCTACTCGTATAGATTAGTCCCTATTTTAATAATAGAAAGATACATTTTTAATTCTCTCTCCACATATTGCATTTGTTAAATCTTTAACTAAATGAAGGTTTTTATTGTGTTCATAAATAGTTTTAACAATAAGATCTGCGCAGTTGTGGTGTTTGCGCATTGGGTTTTGCCCTGATAAGCCCGACTTTGTGACTCAATGCTGACATCCTAAGGACATACCTTTAAAATCCTCAAACCTTGTTGGAGCATCAAGCACGTCGGTAGGTGCAGCCAAGACATTATAGGGTTAAAGGGAGACACAATGCAGCAGACCTCTTTTTCTTTGCTGCTGAGTCAGAGACGCGGGTCGATGTGTTGATTGGCTGTGTGCTTGCATCACCCCACACAGATTCCAAGTACTGTTGAACAAGTGTGTATGGGCTGTCCTTGAAATAACGCTGTAGGCCTACACTGCGTCAGAATAAATTATTCCCTGAGCATTAATAAATCCGTTTGCGCATTAGGTGTACATATCTACTCTTTTTGCATTTTCACTTCACATGAAGAATATGAAAGTACTTTGTCCTTGTTATTTTGTTATTTCAACTACATTTTAATGCAACCCCAATGCATTAATGCACTTTCAATTTATTTAAATGTGCTTAAGAAATCTGTACTTTTATATATATATATATATATATATATATATATATATATCCATATATTGTCATATTGCTTAAATAAATCTGTCCTTTTAGAAACCTGCCTCCGCAGAAAACAAGTATTCTAAATAGTTCCACACAGTCACATGAATTAACCAGCTTATATCTTTACTGTGTTTTGTTTACAGGAGACCATCCATCAGCTGGACAACGAGCTCAAGGGAACAAAGTGGGAGATGGCACGTCACCTACGTGAGTACCAGGACCTGCTCAATGTCAAGATGGCCCTCGACATTGAAATTGCTGCATACAGGTAGGCCTATGACAGCAGAATGCTATTTATCTCTACTCTTGTTTGAACAACACTTCTAACCGTTGTTTGGACAGATTACAGGCCAAAATATAAGTAAAATAACTTTTATATTATTAAAGCATGATACTAAATATTAATTTATACTTTTCTTATAGGAAGCTCCTAGAAGGTGAAGAGACCCACTTCAGCACTTTCCCTTACCGCCACACTGTCACCTCCTCCAAGAAATCCAAGTCTGAGCCTTCCAAACTGAAAGTCCAGCACAAGTTTGTTGAGGAAATCATTGAGGAGACCAGGGTGGAGGATGAGAAGTCTGAGATGGACCAGGCACTAGAAGATATGGCCCAGGAATTGTCTGACGCTCTGGAGGCTGAGGCAGCAGATGAAGGGGAGGAGGAAGGAGAGGAGGATGGAGAAAAGGAAGCAGAGGGAGAAGAGGAGGAGGCTGATTCAGAAGAGGTTGTAGCATCCACTGAAGCCCAAGTGAGCTCTAGCGCCCCTGTTGAGGAGGATGAAGAGGAGGAGGAGGACAAAGAGGGTGGTGATAAAGAGGAACAGGGAGAACAGGGTGGTGAGGAGAAAGAGAATGAAGAAGATGGTGAAGAAGGAGAAGAGGATAAGGGTGAAAAAGAGGGTGATGCAGAAGTTGGTGATGAGGGAGAAGAAGAGGAGGTGGTAGAGGAGACAGTCCTGTGCTCTAAAGCCCCAGAATCGAAGGCCTCGCCAGATAAAGAGAAGGCTGGAGAGAAGGAGGAAAGTGAACCTGCAGAGGCAGAGGAAAAAGAGGAGGGTGATGATGAAGAGGAAGATGCAGGTAGCATCAAGGAATCCAAAGATGAAGATGATGAGGATGAAAAGGAGAAGAAAACTGATGACAAGTCAGCTGTAGACCAAACAGAGGCTTCTAAAACAGAAGCAATGGAAATTGAAGTGCCAAAAGATGAGGACCAGAAACTAGAGGTCCCAAAAGCCTCCAAGCCCGATTCACTAAAAGCTGAATCCCCAAAGCTTGAATCCCCCAAGGCTGGGTCACCAAAAGCTGCATCCCCCAAACAAGAATCCCCGAAATCTGCTGGATCCCCCAAATCTGAATCACCCAAACCAGCAGTTTCCCCCAAATCTGAATCACCCAAACCAGCGGGATCCCCCAAATCTGAATCACCTAAACCTGCAGAGTCCCCCAAATCTGAATCACCCAAACCAGCAGGATCCCCCAAATCTGAATCACCCAAACCAGCAGGATCCCCCAAATCTGAATCACCCAAACCAGCAGGATCCCCCAAATCTGAATCACCCAAACCTGCAGGATCCCCCAAATCTGAATCCCCTAAACCTGCCGTATCTCCCAAATCTGAATCCCCTAAACCTGCCGGATCTCCCAAATCGGAAACCCCTAAACCTGCAGGATCTCCCAAATCTGAATCACCCAAACCTGCAGGGTCTCCCAAATCTGAATCGCCCAAACCAGCAGGATCCCCCAAATCTGAATCACCCAAACCAGCTGGATCCCCTAAATCTGAATCACCCAAACCTGCAGGATCCCCCAAATCTGAATCCCCCAAATTAGGATCCCCCAAGGCAGAATCCCCTAAAACTGAGTCCCCAAAACCAGAACCTCAACAGTCAGAAGCCCTCAAGGCTACAGAGGAGAAAGTAGACAAAAAAAGCAATTCAGAAGAAGAGAAGGCAGTAGAAAAGAAAGACGCGGCGATGAACGGAGATGTGGAGAAGAGTTCCCCAGATGACAAAAAGGACGGAGAGAAGAAGGAGGAGAAGGACATCATCTCAAATGGTGTTGATGAGAGCCCCACCAAAGATGACCCAAACCAGAAAGATCAGACGGTGGTTATCACCAAAACAGTGGAGACCATCACCACTGATGAGGACGGAGCCAAGCATGTCACCAAATCAGTCACCGTCACCGAAACTGTGAAGGAGTCTGAGGACCTGCTGCAGGAGAAGATCGTCTCCAGCAAGAAAGTGGAGAAACACACAGTGAAAGTAGTGGCCCAAACAGAGTGACCACGCTCCAACCAACCAACCCGCTCAGAGAGAAGGAGGACACAATCACAAGCAGCCAACCCAGAACTAATATAACGAAGAAATCATCCAGCTAGAGCGACGTAATAAAGATATCCACTCTAAAAAAAAAAAGCAACGTGAGAAGCCATATGATGCGACAAAGCTACAATTTCGATAATGCATGTTGAGTGAAAGCTTTAAATAGGCTTTGCTGCAGAAGTGTCTTGCGGTCAGGAATATTGGGGAGTGGGACTAAGTATGACTTTTGTTTCTTTGTGCAGTTGACAGGAGTGCTCACAGTGAGGGGGTCTGCATGCTAGCTCAGGGAGGGAGTCCCCACTCTCTAACCTGTATGGATGGATAGGAGAGTGATAGAAATGTATCTTCATTCAAATTCGTTTTTTTGAGTTAGACAAAGGGGGGCCTGGGTGGGAGGGTCCAATTTAGAGACACATTTTCAAACAAGTAGCCTTACATATTATGTGGAGATACCAACTGAGCCAAAAATACAACCGACTACAACACCATACAGTGAAGAAAGAAAGACAATGAACTCCTGATCATAAACATACATACCCAAAACAATTGAAGCATAAATAACCTTTCACGAACCTCCTCGCCTTAAACATGCTTTTTATCAGTGTCTGTTATGTTTACTTATTGAGTGCAATTGAAACTAAATCTGTAGATGCGCACACAAACATAATTGTATGCATAGGATGGACTTGAATTTAATAACTGAACATAAATGAGGTGCTACAGTTTGCAATCCCGAGTCTTTATTCATCATGAACAATTTCCCAGCAGCATTTGCTCAATAAATGTCATACTGAAATACAAACATGGTATCTTGTTCCTTTATGCATTTGTCCTGTAACACTTGTACTGTAATTGACAGTGGCTGTTCTCCATCTTTATTTATTTCTTAGAAATTATCAAAACCACATGAACATCACAGGCTGTCAACTCGAACTATTTGAAGCCATAATCTTTGATGTATTCATGTTAGCAAACACTGACCAACCAACAATAAATTGCACCCCATGGGATTTTGTATTTTAACACAATAGCTGATTTATTACCCAAGTTAACAATGTTTTACTTCATTCACAAAGCACATTATTTATTTTCTTCTTTTTATGTGCTTCTCATAGAATAATGAAATGAAATACATCAAAACTGAAAAAGTTCAACTGATTAATGAAATGACACAGCAGTAAAACGGCAATAATACCACAGCTGCCTCCACCTGCTGCACTCGGTGGAACCAGCTCTGTTCCATGTTCCTGGGGATCCATCTCATCAGTTACTCCTGGACGTGTCTTCATCATCGCCACAAGGCACACCTGGTTCTGACACCCATAATTAGTATGGCTAAATGTATCCGTCTGTTCCCCCATCTGCACGTCGAGCATTGCTCTTTTGTGTCTTGTGATTACTTGTAGTATGTATATGGTTCGGTGTAATTGTGACAGTAAACTGTTGTTTCGCCGCAACTGCGTTCAATTCCTTTTGTAAATGAGACAAATCGACTGAGACAGGAGACTATTAGCTGCTGTACTGTACAGTTGTGTAGAAGTAAGTACACCCCTGGAAATGTATCTTTCTTTCATTTAAGACACATTCATATTTAATCTTTGCTTCAGTACTACTGACAGATAAAGGTAACCTAGTTTAACAATTTACATTAGATATTATACTTTCCAATAATTTGCTCATCAAGAATCTACAATTTTTTTTTCATTTGTGCATATAGAATTGAACTTCATTAGTGCAGAAAAAAATTGAGATCCGGGCTTTGTCTCAGCCATTTGAGCCATTCTATTGTAGCTTTGCTTGTGCGTTTTGGATATTGTGCCAGGACTGGTAATATACGGAATGCATGTGTGACTCAATGATGGCAAATTGGCCCGGTCCAAACCATAAAACCGCTGCTTCCATGGTTTACATTTTCACCAGACATGGCGCTGGCATGGTGGCCAAACAACCTTTTACTCATCTGCCCTGAGCACATTGTTCCAGTAGTTTCCATTTTTACCTAAGTGTTTTCTGGCATGTATCTGTGTTTTATTCGGTCTTGAGAGCAGATTCGCCTTCCTTCCTGACCTCTCATTTAGGCCACGTTTATCTCCAGTTTCTGTTTCAGCTTAATTAGGAGTAACTGAAATTTAATTGACATCTCTTTGGATTTAAATTTTCACATAACAAAAATGTGCAGCAGGGTTTTAGAGCATTGTGACAATTTATAAAAAAAGATATCTCAGTGTATTCAGACCCTTTATTCAGTACTTCATAGAAATACATTCAACAGTGATTGTAGCTTGATTTTTGGAGCTTGATTCTCGGGCATTCCTCTACACGCTTTGCACACCTGGATTTGAGCAGTTCCTCCAACTCATGCTTTTACATCAAGCTGTCAGACTGGATAGGGAACATTGGTGAACCATGATTGTTTGTTCTCCCCAAAAATCAGGCCGCTCAAGAACCATGTCCTGAAGCCACTCCAGTGTTGTCTTGGCTGTATTAGGTTTCTGAATTATGTTGTCTTCAATGACTTCTCTGTGCTTTGTTCTTTTCCCTCAATCCTGACCCGTCATTCAGTCCCTGCCACTGAGAATCATTCTCCTAACATGATGCTCCCAAAGCCATGCTTTTCCATAGGGAAAGTATTACCCAGGTGATGAGACATTTTTATTTTGGATATAGACAATTTGGACCTTATATGGACTGTCATGTGTTTTTCTAAATCATGTCCAATTAATTGCATTTGCCACAGGTTGACCTCAATCAAGTTTCTGCTATGACCTTAGAGGATATTGTATGTAGATTAATTACAAAACACATACATATCATCAATTATGAATAAGGTCTATAAAACAAAGAAAGACTGAAAACTTTCCGAAGGGGCTGTATCTGAAAAACTAGAAGGATCTGCCTGTAAACAGATTACAATTTCAATATATAAAGTGGTAAGATGACCGACTCTGCACAGAAAAAGGAGTCATTTGGATATCCCCAGAATGACAGGAAGCTGCTGAATGTCCAAAAGACAGGAGGTTTATGCTTTAATTACTTCTGTAAGTAGCTTTCACTTAGGATTTACAGTCAGGACTTAGTGAGCTGGAGGAAGTAACTACAGTTCCAAGAGTCATGAAATTTGTATCCCTGTTTTTCAATATCTTTAAGCAATTTGATCCCATGACTGAAAGCTGGTGTTATCATTCACAGCCGTAATATGACACCATAACAATGCCACAACTGTCAGAATTTCTTGCCCTTTACCAGCTGTTTCTCGCACTGGGCCACATCGGTGATGCCAAGCCCATGCCAGTGGCAGTGCGTGGAGGCTGTGCCCCAAATGAATTGGTGTCCAGCATTACGGGCAGGTAGACTGCAAAGTGAGTGGGCTTGTTTGAACGGCGAAGTGGGTGGTGTCACATTGTGCCTGTTGGGCCCGTTCCGGGGTTATCTTTCTGATGGGTCTTTTGGATCCAAAGAATGTTCAATGTTCAAATGTTCTCAAAAAGCTCTTTTATAAAGTACTTTTATAATGTTCACATGGCACAGTCAGAAGAGAAGTGGCCACCCCTTGGAGTCTGGCTCCTACCAAGGTTTATTCCTTTGTTCCGATCAAACTAGGGAGTTTTCCATGGCCACTGTGCATCAACTCTTGTTGTTGCTTGCTCCTTGGGATTTCAGTCTGGTGTCTGTAACAGCACTTTGTAACACAACTTCTTAGTTGTAACACAACCTCTGATGTAAAATGGCTTTATAAAAAAACATTTGATTGATTGATATGGATCAGGGATGGGCAACTTGGGTAGTCGTGGGTTCCAAAGAATTCATGTACTGGTCATCAGTGGGCCACAGATTAACTTGGAACACAACATACACACATGTCAATGTATTATATGTAATTATAAAAAAATCATTAAAAGTACACATGGTCTGATGCTAGTTAACAATGATTTCAAGTCTATTTCATGTTTAGCTTCCAGCATAGATTTCGGTTCCACAACTAACTTTTCAATAAGTTTAAGGTAAAACAAAATATTTTCTTTCATGCATATATCCTTTTACTGTTTTCTAAATTTATCTGAGGGCCGCACAAAGAGGGAGTGGGGGCTGCATGTGGCCCACGGGCTGCCAGTTGGCCATGCCTGATATGGTTGATTGTGTTACGAACATGCCTTTTACAGGTATGAAATCGATTTGACAGGCTGTTAGGCACCGTCAAGCAACTTATTAAGGTTGTCTTCTTACAAGCAACTTATTAAGGTTGCTGATTTGTAAACCGTCTACAATCATGAATTAACCTGATAATGTAGTAATGGATTGATTGAGGATCTATTGTCATGTAGACAATAGACCATACATGCATTCATTCACTCTGTGGTTAACTAAGTCACCATGTTTCTAAACACACTGCCAGTTAAAGGTTTATCAATAACCTTTTAATCAACATGCACCGTGAAATGATAATGTCACCCAGAGGACCGTAAATACAGTTTATTTATTATTTAGCAGCAAGGAGAGTCAGGGACAGGCCCCAACAATACATTACACATTGCATTGCTGTCAATTGCATTAATTCCACCATTCAAAACCACACTCTCGCAGACAGGCAGAAAATACACACTGTAGGGATGACCACATTTTGGAAGCATTTAATCTTGATGTTGATGAAGTAGTGCACTGAAAGATATATTGTATTAAGCACCTTGTTAACAAGCTCACTGGATTCATGTTGGACTTGTGTTGCAGTTCAGTTGAGGTTTTGTTAGACGATTTCTGGGCCTGTTGGGTCTTGCCCTTTCAAGCTTTTAGTTTTTCAGGTTTTTCTTTCTTCTCTTCAGCAGCCTTTTCAATCTTTGGTTCCGTCTTGGGAGTTTTGGTATCTGCTTTGTCATCTTTCTTCTCCTCACCTTTACCTCCATCTTTATCATCTTTGTCTTCTTCATCACCCCCTTCTTTATCCTCTTTCTCTGTGCCCTGTCCTTCTGTGCTTTCCCCTTCCTCCTTGTCTCCACCCTCATCCTTCTCTTCCTCATTCTCTCCATCTTCCTTTGCAGCTTCTTCCTTTTCTTCCTCTTCATCACCTATACCAACAAAGAATAATTAGGAAAATGAGAATTGTTTTGTTGTTAGTGTACTGGTTTCTAAATATGTCAACATCTATGCAGAGCATGAAAAATATGATAAATATTTACATTATAGCTTTTGTCTTTAAGGGATAATATTAACATCAAAATGTTGTCTTTAGGGAATAATATTAACATTATCAATTTTGTCTTCAGGGGATAATATGAACTTTATAAATGTTGTCTTTAGGTAATAATATTAACATTATAAATGTTGTCTTTAGGGAATAATATTTCCTTTATAAACATAGTTTTAATAGAAAGTTAACCTTCTCCATCCTCAGTCTTATCCTTCTCCGTCTCGCCTTCCTCTTCACCATCTTGCAAATCCTTTTCCCCCTCTTCCTGCTTTTCTTCCTGTTCTTCCTCCTTCTCATCCTCCTCCTCCTCCTTCTCTTCCTCCTTGTCTTCTTCCTTCACTTCCTCCTCTTCTTCCTTCTCTTCCTCCTCTTCCTCCTGCTGCTCTTCCTTCTCTTGGGGTGGGCTGGCAGATTCCTGCTGTGTTCGGCTGGCAGAGATGATGTCATCTCCAGAGGCAAATGAAGAGCTGAGGAAGCGTGAGGTCATTAGGAAGGGGCTACTAGAGGTCATGCTAGACTGCATGGAGAACATGGAGCGGCCGAAGGATGGAGTGGCTGACAAAGTGTGACCATAGGCATTGGACATGACCCCAGACATGCCCACGTTGAAACGAGACTCTTCACCCTCAAGCAGCTTCCTGTAAAAGAAAATGATCACAGGGAAGATCATGTTTTGGAATAAAAGCCTTAAAGGCCTGGTTTATTAGTTTGTCTTGGTGTAGTTGTAACTCTTGTCAGTGCTCTCCTTATGGAATCCTACCTGTAGGCAGCAATCTCAATGTCCAGGGCCATTTTGACATTGAGCAGGTCTTGGTAATCCTTTAGATAACGAGCCATCTCCTGTTTAGTGGCTCTCAGCTCATTCTCCAGCTGGCTGATAGTGCCCTATAGGAGACGTTAGCAGGTAATGTGACGGATAATGTCTGCTCACATTCAGTTACAGAAGTTCAGGGAATTTGCCTAAATGCATTAACGTGACCATGTGTGGCATAAAAAATATTTCATAAAAAATATTTTAATCTGTGATAGTCGGATCTAATAGACATTAACGTATCAATGAACCGTTTTTAAGAATGCAATTATTAAATTACTGTATAAACTGAATTAATTATGAGATATATCATCGATTATATATTTGCTGTATAATTGTATCTTGCGATTCCAGCACTAACCTGCATGCTGTTGATTTCAGCGCTCTGCTTTTCCTCAATGTCATGCAGCTGTTTCTCCAGAGAATCGTTAAGGCCTCGGCAGGCATCAATCTCCAGCAGCCGTGCCTGGAGCTGTCTACGATACTCCCCGGCCTCGTCCCTGGAGCTCCTCACTGCGTCACTGTGCTGGGCCACGCTCACTGTCAAAGAGCCAACCTTCCCACGGAACCATTCTTCAGCAGACTGCATGTTCTTGGCCGCCAATCTCTCGTACTGGGCCCGGATGTCCCTCAGAGCCCCAGACAGGTCGGGCGTGGCGGCCTCCATCTTGACAGCCACCTGTGCCCCTAGCTGTGCCTGGGCCTGGAGCTCCACAACCTCCCCCTCGTGGAGCCTCTTGAGGAAGGCCAGCTCGTCCAGCAGGGTCTCCACCCTCTTCTCCAGCTCGGCCCTGGCCAAGGCAGCCTGGTCGGCCCCGCGCCGAGCATCCAGGAGCCTGCCCTCTGCATCCTCACGGGCCACCACCTCCTCCTCGTATCGGGTCTGCAGGGCACTCAGGGCCTGCTCCATGTGCTCCCTCTGGCTCAGGGCAGCCTGCTGCTCCCCACGCGCCTCCTCTACGGCGGCCCTGAGGGCCCGCACCTCCTGCTCGTACACGGACCTCAGACGGGAGGGTTCGCCGTGCCTCTGTCTCAGGACCATCAGCTCCGCCTCCAGGGCATGGTTCTGCTGCTCCAGGTCCCGGACCCTCTCGATGAAGCCGGCGAAGCGATCGTTGAGGTCCTGCAGCTGGGCCCTCTCCTGGGTCCTCACTGTGCGGAACTCCGAACTCACCTGAGCCGCCTGGCTCAGCTCCAGCTCCACGGAGGAGGAGGCCGGGGAGGAATGCAGAGCGCGGCCAGGGGAGTAGTACTGCAGACGGGAGCTTATGGAAGACAGGGGGGAGGCATGGGTGGATCGTGACCTGCCCCTGGTCACCACCCCTCGGGGGGCTCCCTCCGTATACCAGCGACGGTAGGAGGAGGAGGAGTAGTACGGGTCAAAGCCGAGGGAAGTCATGGCTGCTCTGCCTGGCTCCGTCTGAATGTGTCTGCAGGGCTCAGGTGAAGAACCCACACTGATGCAGCTGCAGTGAATCCTCCTCTTATAGCAAGAGGGAGAGCTCTGACGCAAGCGCTTTCCCAAACTCTGACTATGCAGGATCAATAGGCTTACACTGCAACATAGAGAGAGAGAGAGAGAGAGGGAGAGGGAGAGAGGAGGGGGAGAGGGAATGAGGAGAAGGACAGGGAGGGGCATGGAAGAAGCTAAATGGATGCAGAGAGTGTGTGGTTGGTTTTAAGGGCAGATTAATATGTTTCTAGTGTAACAACTGTGTTGCTATTTTGCGATATAACCTTGACAGCTAACATTCACATGTTAATGTACAGAAATATGGAGTTAGATAAAACCTCAGGCTAGTGAAGTTTATTATCTGAAACCTATCTGCAACATTTTCAAAAATGACTGCTTGCATGAGATCCCCCAGTCCTCCCTGCAGGGTTAGAGGATGGGCAGCAGCAGCCTTTGTTCCAAATGAGCTTCTCAGAGTGACCCAACAACCTCCCCTGCTGGTCAATATAAGAGATGCCCCATGTCTACAGAAAACCCTCAGCGATAAACACAGCATGGCTGAAGGAAATGGTCACATTTAAAATCTAATAGGTAACAAACTGCCAATATATTACCAAATATATGGTGAAATATGATATATACGCTGCATAAAATAATATAAAAACAAAATGCAATGATGTGCAAATCGTTTATCCCTCTATTTAATTGAAAATAGAACCAAGAAAATGTAATAAATTTTAAACCTGAGAAATGTAATAGATTTTTTTTTTTTAAATGCATTTTGAAATGAATGCTAGCAACATGCTTCAAATTAGTTTTAAAAGCAGTGCTGCCTGATTTTTGGCCATTTCCTTTATGTATAGAGATTTCTCCAGAGTCTTTTGATGATATTATGTACCGTAGATGATGACATTCCCAAAATCTTAGCAACTTTACATTAAGAAACATTATTCTTAAATTGTTGCACTATTTGCTTGCCTGTGCAGTCGTTCACAGTGTGGTGAGCCCTTCACAACTTTACTTCTAACAGACCCATCCTCTCTGGGAAGGCCTTTTTATGCCCAACAATATTACTGACCTGTTGCCAATTAACCTAATTAGTTTGAGATGTTCCACAAGGTTTTTTAGCATTACACAACTTTTCCAGTCTTTTGTTGCCCCGTCCCCTTTTTTAAACATGTTGCTGGGATCAAATTCAGTGTGGGCATTTATCTTTCAAGAAACAATAATGTTTCTCAGTTTCAACATTTGATATGTGGTCTTTGTACTATTCTCTATTTAATATATGGCTTAAATGATTTGCACATCATTACATTCTGTTTTTCATTATATTTTAAACAGTGTCCCACCTGTTTAAAACACACAAGAGAAGTAAAGAGAGAGCCATGACTGGTTATCTCTGTAACACTGTACTGCCTGCCTTGTGGTCGACTGACATTACCTTCTCCTATTCCTCCTGCAGAGTGGATGGGGGGATTTGTCCCAGTTAGTCAGCTGGGAGAATGGTTAGCACAGTGAGTTAGCTTCTGTTTCAGCGTAGTGAGTGTAAATAATTCACCTGCTTTGGCAGTGTGGGGATCTTGTGTAAGAGCCGGCTGGTGAGAGTCCATGTTTAGCTGCAAGTTAGCAGTTATTACAGCGGTACATTTTGGAAGACTGCATGAATGTGAGGGGGTTCATCTGTGAGTTTTGTTCATGAATATTTTGCTGATAAGAGTGAGAGATGTGTCAGTGAGTCATCTAGTCGAGAGTTTAGAATTGTGGATTTAGGGTGCTGGGTACAATATGAAGGTGTTGTATTGTGGATATGGGGTGTTGGGTACAATATGAAGGTGTTGTATTGTGGATATGGGGTGTTGGGTAAAATATGAACGTGTTGTATTGTGGATATGGGGTGTTGGGTACAATATGAAGGTGTTGTATTGTGGATATGGGGTGTTGGGTAAAATATGAAGGTGTTGTATTGTAGATATAGGGTGTTGGGTACAATATGAAGATGTTGTATTATAGA
>JACXGJ010013905.1:0-15585 GCA_016801105.1 Esox niger | reverse complement strand
TTATTCTTTACCATGGGATCCTCCACCACTGGTGTCTTCTGTTGATATCCAGGCCTTTTTGTTTTTCAGTTGAAGTTCCTTCCGTCCACAGTTGGATGGTTTTGTGAATATGCATTATTCGACGTTTATCTATTGCAGTGAGTTGTATTTTTCTTCAAATTACAGTAGTGACGTTTGGATGGTTGAATAAAAAACGGAAGGACGCAATTTTCTTGTAGATTTTGATTTGATTGTTCTTGTTTATTCTTGAGTCTTCGGGCGGACGACGTTCCAACGTTTTTACAGTAACGTTAACAGTACTGTAGCTAGGAAACGTTAGCTAGCAAAAATAGCTAATTAGCTTGCTAGCTACTCCAGTTGCAAAATGGCGGCGAATACGACTCAGACAGCTCCGGCTGCTAACTGGTAAGTAATACCATTACATTTATCAAGTTGGTCATCTCATCAAGCTTTGCATATGTAACTACGTTAGTACGTATATGTAGAAATTGCTAGACTTTGCTATATTAGCAAGCTAGTTAACGTTCGAAGTCGCTTAATGCTTGCGAATCGCCGGTATTGTTGTACAGTAGTATATCACGTAGCTAGCTAGCTCCTGCCCCTTAGTATTATATGGCATTCTCAACTAACCAACTTAGCGTCAGCTTACTTAGTATTGGTAAATTGTGTTGAGGGACCTTAGGTCATCGAATTCCAATACGGTCAGGTGGTTTCGATGGGTTAATGGTTGACTCTCCACACTCATACTGCATGTTTTGAGTAAGAGATCTATTGGGAGACCGGAGCATGCAGTACTCATGTACCCGTTGCATACAGTTCGGGCCAAGGCCGTAGTAGTTAAAATTAAAAAAAATCCCCAAAGGAATCGTTCTTCTCCGTCCGGCAAAATGTTTATTAACTATAATGTTCAAATAAATGTTAAATTAAATGTCCACTCCAAATTTCAGGTGATACATTTTAATTTAGAAAATGTTAGTTACGTTGTGTAATAAATTGTCGAACTCATCTATTTAGGTATTTTTCTAAATATTCTCTCATTGAGTGGGTGTATATAAAGCATGTCATTGTGACACGAAAATATACATGATGCTGGCGGTGTACACAGTTTTGGATTACTTGAGGAAGTAAATATATTTTAATGACAACGGCACTTCTAAATTCTTACGAACCTCCTGTAACTAATTGGATGAGTACTGTTTAAAAGATTTGGCAGAATTAAATCAGTTATCAACTGCAATTAGCTGCAGGGTTTTTCTGGATCAAAGGGTGCTTAGGAGGTGGGTGTGGCCAGACACGTTACGTTAGGTCATCACCTCATTAAAAAGTACGAATTTTAGAGGCCCCTCCCAAATGGTTAAAGTGCATGTAAACTTGACAGAATTTTGACGAAATGTTCTGCCTCAGCATACATTTCAGGCAGTGCTACAAGTGTTTACTTAATCATCATTAATATGGATAACGCTTGTCAATGTCACACAATTGCATATGGCAACTGTCAAAAAATACATGTAAACTTTTTGTTGGACCGCGTAAGTGTCTGACTTACTACCCCTTGTTAAATAGCGTAATGATTAAAGACACGGACTACGGAACAACAGGTCCGGCGTTTGCCTCCCGTTTTCGTTAAAACATGTTATGCCACAGGATGTGTTCTGGACAGACAAAAGCTTCGCTAGATGTAACCTTCTGTAGGAAGCCTAAAATAAAACAGTTCTGGTGGATATTACGATTTTTTGAGAACTGACAAACACGTCGCTGGCTACACGAGTCTCAAGTGTTTTCACTTGACGAAAAAGTCACGTATCGTTATCTACCAGCAGGATATTTTACTGGCAGCACTCACTTTTTCTGTACATTTTCTGTTTAATGTCCATGCCAATATTATTCTTGTCTGTTCTTTTTCAAAAACTAGACTGGTAACTATATTGCTGTACATATTTCAGTGATGGCTTTTATTTTGAAAAAGCAAATCTGAGTTAGCGCTTCTTGCATAATGTCCTGCTGCTAGAGGAACGTCAATGATGCCTCGAATCGTCACCAATATTGCTAGATACTGTATCAATGTAATTCACGAATGGCCAATTAGCTGGAAAAACGGCCACTGGCAAAAGAGGATTTGTTCCGGATAGAAGAAACTAACCTGGTTACAACCTTCAATAGCTGTGTTATGTAGATGCCTAAAATGAAACAGTTTTGCTCTTATTGCAAATATTTCTGGTGGATTTTTGAATTATGTCTTAGGTTTTGTTCAGGGTAGACAAACACTTTGCTGATTAAACAATTCTCTCGTCTTTGCACTTGACAGAAAAGTCTTATGGTCACCTATAATGATACAGTAGTTATTGTATCAAGGTCATTCACGAAAAGCTAGTAAGCAGTTAAAACGGCCAGTGGCAAAAGTCATTAAGTTCATGGATGCTATTTGTGGTGGAGGAAAACTTAATTAGGAATGTTACTCAATGTCTAATGAAATATTCAGTGATGTTAATGCGTGACATTAACATCACTGAATGTGATATATTGTGAATATTTTTGGTTCAAGTACATAAAGGGGAATTGAAGGGGAATGACTTCACATTTGTCAGTTTGCCTACAGACACCTGATTCAGGGGAGAACTATCCTGCCGAGTAGTGCATACCTCTCTCACTCAGGGAGAGTGAAGGACAACCCCTTCACCCAAAAAGTTGGAACGCTGCTTAAAATGCTAATAAAAATAGAATGCAGTAATGTGCAAATCATTTATCCATATATTTAATTGAAAATGGTACAACGATAACAAAATGTTTAAAGTGTGAAATATTCTTGTTTTTGGAAAAGTACATGCCCATTTTGAATTTGATTCCAGCACCATGCTTAAAAAAAGTTGGGACCGGGTTATGTTTATAATGCGCCAAATGTTTTCAATTGGTGACAGGTCTGGACTGCCTGCAGGCCAGTTTAGCACCTGGACTTTTACCACAGAGCCATGATGATATAATAAGTGCAAAATGTTGTTTGGAATTGTCTTTCTGAAATTAGCAAGGCATTCCCTGAAAAAGACATCTGGGTAGCAGCATATGTTTTTCTAAAGCCTGTATATATTGTTCAGCATTAATGGTGCCTTTGCAGATATGCAAGTTTCCCATGCGATATGCATTAATGCACCCCAGTACCCTCACGAAAGCTGGCTTTTGAACTGTGTATTGATAGCAAGCTGGATGGTCCTTCTTTGGTTCGGAGGATGCAACATCCATGATTCCCAAAATAATAAAACATTTTGATTAGTCAGATCACCAGACGGTTTTCACTTCACCTCAGTCCATCTTAAATGAGCTTAGGCCCGAAGTAGGTGGTGGCATTTCTGGATCTTGTTAATAAATGGTTTATTCTGTGCATGGTAGAGTTAACTTGCATTTGGAGATGCACTGATGTCTACTTCAGAATTGTCTGTTTTTTTATTGCAGGGCTGTCTGAGGGCCTGAAGGTCATGGCCATCCAATATTGTTATTTGTCCTTGTCCCTAGCATACAGAGACTTTTCTGGATTCTCTGAATCTTAATGTTGTTATGTACCATAGAAGAGATCACTAAACTCTTAGCAATTTTTCTTAAATTGTTGCACTATTTGCCTGCAGAGTCTTTCAGAGTGGTGATCCCCTTCCCATCTTTACTTCTGAAAGACTCATCTTCTCTGGGATGCTCTTTTTATACCCAATCATGTTACTGACCTGTTGCCAATTAACCTAATTTGTTTTGAGATGTTCTATCAGGTTATTTTACTCTTTTTTTGCATTGCACATCTTTACCAGTCTTTTGTTGCCCCTGTCCCAGCTTTTTTTTTTTTTAAGTGTTGCTGGCATCAAATTCAAAGTGGGAATATACACCTCTGGAAATAATTGGGACCACTGCACTTTTTTCCTTACCAAAAAAGTAGAAAAGAAAGGTTTTGAGTTAGGAACAGAAGGGTTAAAATTAAGAGACCACTGCAAATTTAACACTTCAGATCCTCACTCAAAACTTTCCCTTTCAACTTTTTTTGGAAAGGAAAGACAAAGGTGCAGTGGTCTCTAAAAAATTTCCAGCGCTGTATTTTTCTAGCTCAATAACATTTCTCAGTTACAGCATTTGCTATGTTGTCTTTGTACTATTTTCTATTGAATGTTGGGTTTAAATGATTTGTACATCATTGCATTCTGTTTTTATTTACATTTTACAGTGTCCCAACTTTTTTGGAAAATGCATTTAAAGAGTGACAACCTTCCTCATAACAGTGCTTTAAGGCTTATAACTTATTTTGGAAAGCCTAGTCAGTTATGAGAGAACTTTTGTAAAGAAGCTGCATGTTCACAGTTGTACCTTTCTAAAATCTCTACCAACCAAGATGGAAAAAGCCAGTGGGCATAATGCGCATGCATGCAGTAGTGACAAACTGACAGTCAGGTGTGTCCTCTTAAAGGTCGTATGGAGCAGCAGCAGGTCCAGAGGGCCAAGCTGTGCATGAAAACCCAGAGTGGGAGAAGGCCCGACAGGCACTGGCCTCCATCAGTAAGACCCAGAGCGCCACCAAGACTGCTCAGGCCAACCGGACTACAGCACAGGTTTGTGTTCTGATTTGCCTATTATCTGTTAGTGGTTATTTAGCAGTTGTCTTTCCCACAAATTATATATTTTTCGTGATAAGTGAAATTCTGTATAGAATAGTCTGTTTTCGCTTTTAAATCGGTGCAGACATTTTCATTCATGTCTAGTGTATTATTATTAGGTACAATGTATCACTTCACCAGTCATCTAATTTTGGGAAGCTGTAAGGCCACACACTTTTCTGAACAGGACTTTGATTTTCATTGAATTCATTATGAATTTTCATCATTTCATGAAGTCTTGATGTTTAACTGTAGACCTGTAATATCTTTTGAAATCAACAGTTGTCATTACTCGTTTTGTCTATTTATTTTTCCAGGCTGGTCAGTTCCAACCTGCAGTAACTGAATCCACAGCCATACAACAGCAGCAGTACTACCAGCAGTGGTACCAGCAGAACCCACAGCAACAGTACCCTTCTTACACCTACCCTTACAGTTACTACTACCCTGTGGCTCCAGGCCCTGTGAGTCTACATGTCCTGCACACCTTCCACATTTCACAAGAACTAAGTGCCATTAAGTGCCCTCTATCATTTTGTGTCAATTTTTTAAATAGTTAATTAACCATTCGCACATGATACAGTGACCGAATACTCAACCCTACATTTAATGATGCCAAGTCAGTGCGTTTCTTAAGTGCATTTTTCTCTATAATTCTTCAGTATGGTGGCGGATATCCTCCTCAGGGCCAGTATGGTGTACCTTCTGGAACTTACCCCACTCCCACCACCCCAAATGGACAGGTAAGCTTGTGATTACTTCATAGAGATGGATAGAGAACTCTAGTCCTGAAAAGCATTTCTTAGCATGGGCACGGGCAATGTGGATTTTCCAAAGTTTCAGGGTTTTTGTCCTGGCCTTTCCCATCGCACAGCTTACCATATTGCCAGAATACAAAAATACACATTTGAGTTGGCAAGAAGAAGCTAGTACCTTCCATCCAAAATTACTGTTTTAAATAGAAATGTTCTAAAATGCACTGCCCTCCATGGGTAAATCAGGAGCAGGATTATAACATGGATCTCAAAATGTGGACGCATCTTAATTCTGGCAGTGACATTACCACTGCCTGATTTAGGGCTCTTTATTGCACTTCTGAGTTATACAGGACTTATAAAAACATGCGTAACATTTTTGTGTGGAGGTGACCGATTAATTGGCTATCGGCTTTTTCCTGCTTCATACTATTGTTATTATATCGTCCTTTAAAAATACACTATCAGTCGACCTCTTCTCTGTTGCGTGGCAGAAAGCTATAATGCCATGTCTTATCATTGTTGGCCCATGCTTTATACCATTAAGTTAACAATAACATTAAACCAAATAAACACGTGAAATGAGCAATTTGACTGATTTAACTGTTTTGGGGCACTATGTAAGCTGATGAAATAGGAGGTATGGTGAAATTAGATTTATGTCCTAACACAAAGCACAAGTTCACTGTTGGTTTTGAGTTGCTAGAAATACTCCTGTGGATATTTCAAAGTTTCTTTAAATATAATATATTTCACAAAATCTATTTTGGAATTGAGTACAAGATTCCATCACGGTCATCACTAGGGGTAAGCCAGTTTGTTAGGCCAAATAGTCTATTATGCAATCCAATCAATTGTTTTTTTTAACCCTTTTAGCCCTCAACCTAACCTCTACCAGATTATGTTTGAATGTCTTAGGTGGCAGTCCAATATACTAAAGCTCCTCCCTCTGCTCTTTATTTAGCTTGAGGGGTTGAGTAAACAACATTGTTCACTTACAAAGTTAATATCACCTGCAGTTCAATGCAAACTGCAGCCATTCGTGTCATAGTCAAATCCATTTGATCCCACTTTATCAAAAAACTTCAATGCACTGCATATCTTTTCTAACAACACACTGTATCTTTTCAGTTTTTCTCATAGATGAAAATGTACTAAAATGTAGCTGTACTGTAGATAATCACCAATGGTGCTACCCATGTACTCCAACCATAATAAGAAAGATTTTTCTGACTTAATAAAAGAAAATCTGGGTAGGAAATGCCAGTGCTCAAACATTTTGTTAATTTTATATTTTATTGAAGAAATGTTTAGTAAAATGTTGTATTTTTACCCTGACAAGCCTAATTAGGTCAATGTAGTTTGGTTAGTTGCAGGCACAGACTGTTTTAATTGGCTCAGCTGTAAATTAAACTAATTCATTGGTACACAGGCCAATAAAATACCTAATTTAAAGCAGGTTTGACCATAGTCACACTAAATGCTGAGGTCCCTTGGTGCTCTTAACATTTTCTTAGGGTTTCTCGGTACAAATATGGTTCTCATTTGTTACGTTTTTAGGAATCTATGCAGTTTTCTGACATTCACAATTAATACTGTCTGTTCTTCCCGTTTAATCTTTTTCCCTGCCCTTCCAGCCTTCAACCATGCCCATGATGGATGACCAGTCTGCTAGCTATCCCCCTCAGCCCCAACCCCCTCCTCCTGCTGCCCCTCAACCTCCCCCCCAGAGTCCTACCAGCTCTGAGCAGCCCCCTCCCCCTCCTCCACCAGCTATCCCTTCCTCTCCCAACTCCCAGTACCCACTTCCGCCAGGGCAGAACTCGTACAACTCAATGGCCTACCCCAACAGTGACCCCAACCAGATGAGAGGTTACAACCATGGCCAGGGCAGGCCAAATTATGGGCAGAGCTACCAAACCCAGAACTCATACCAGCTCCAACAGAATAACAACCAGCAACAGCCACAAGGACAGGGTCAGTATGGACCTGGAGCTGGGAGAGGAGAGAGCAACAAAAACAAGAACCAGAAACAACAACAACAACAACAACAAGGAGGTCAAGGACAGCAACTCTGGCACCGAATGAAACGTACGTTTGTGTGTTTAGAGACGGGAGACATTTGTTCAGAATATACCAAACATTGTTTTTTGTCAGCTCATTTTCAGGTTTGTTTACATTCTCTTAAATTGCTACCTTGTCTTCGGCAGAGGCGCCGGGAGCAGCTGCAGTGAAGTTCAACATTCCTAAGCGAACATATGTCAATCAGAGCTTCCCACCTGGGGAACAACCCACTGGATTGGCTGCTACTCCTTCGTCCCCTGCTGCTGCTCCTGCTGCCCCTGGTGGTGCCCAGACACGGTGAGATGATTGCTGCTAGTGACACATCTTGACCAGGCTTACTAGCTACTAGGGGAGAATAGTACTCCTCAAGTCATGGGACTATCTACACATCAATGACAGTTGATCAAAAGATGAGGATGGTCTGAAAATATACTTCTGAAAAGCAGCAAATCCCTTTTTGGCATCTAATAATGAATCATTAACCTAAACGCCCCGGACATGTGTCCTGTCGCTCTGATTGACTGTCTAATCTTGCTCATAGGCCTCAGGACTGGCCCCAAGCCATGAAGGAGTATGTGCAGCGCTGCTTCACAGCCTGTGAGAATGAAGAGGATAAGGACCGCACAGAGAAGGGGCTGAAAGAGGTCCTACAGAAGAGACTTCAAGATGGGTCTGCCTACACTATTGATTGGGACCGGGAGCCTCTGCCTGAGTGAGTAGAGTGGTTCTTAAAGACAGGATTTTAAAAGCCTGAATCCCCTTTTCTAGACTTTGTTTTTTCTGATCTAGTCCTGTGTGACTCCGCAGGTAGGGCCTACCCGACCTAAATACCGTTAACCTTTCCACACGGCAGTATCTCTTAACAGCCCCCAGAGCGTGAGTTGTGATTTCAGTACTCAGAGTTCCAGAATGTCTTTAAGACATCACAGTACAGTTCATCCACAGCTTCCCAAAAACGCCCACTGCTTACTAGTTATGCATCTCATTTTTTATTTCAATTAGCAAACTACTACTGGTAGTAATACTGTTAAAAGGCTTTATTGAATCATTATCGACCAGCCGTAAAAATTGCTGTCCTTTTTCTAAAGGTCGCGGCCAAACAGATACTGACAGGTTTCACTTGTTGTATCAATAAAACAACTATCACTCAATAGGGGGTGTGTAAATCATTCACGTACTTATTCAGAAGCTCTCAAAAGTTGATGACAAATTATGAATTCCGATTCTTGCATATTTAGCAGTGGACAAATCCGGTAAGTGAAAAAATAGATTTTTGAAGATTACGTTGAGCTTTTTTCTCAAGAGCAATTCTTGAGGGGGACACCAAAAGTAGTACTGTAAATACTCTTAGTTTGCGCTATTTGTTTGCCTGCTACTGAAGCTCTGCCAATTTAGCCATTGTGTTTGAACCCTGTTAACCCCACATTAGGTACTTGCATTAAAAGCCTTTCAGACGGTTTACACAAACACAGACATCTTGCCAGCTAAGGAACACTACATACATTGCATTGCAAGCTTAACTCATTGACTCGAACTCAAACAGCTGCAAACACTGGTTGTTGTTACTGCAGCTAGCTAGCAAACGACAGCTAACCGCTAGCTAACTGTGACCTGTAAAGCAGCAAAAATTAAGATTACCTGTATCTACATACAATAAACCATCGCAGTCTTTGAAGCTTACTAACAGCTTTTTAATAGCACAGGCGCTTTCATGTCTTATAAATATTATTGACATAGTTCAATTTACAGTGATATATTGGGGGGGGGGGTCAAATCATAGTTTTCCTTAGATAGCACATTTGTCTGGAAAACAAGCTAATGTAAATGACATTCCGTCTGGTCTCAGAGTTACCTTCATCTTTAGTTGATTAACAGTGCCCACAAACGGGTTACATAACTTCTAGAAAGTTTTTACACAATGGTTTTGACTGGTTGTCAGCTCTTCCAGGATATGGTACGATGTTCTAGTCGCTAATATCCTTAGTTTTTGTGTCAGACGTATTATATTTATTTTAGAAAGGTATGACTGCTAGTGTTGGCTGCCTGTTGGACCCCTCTAGCCTGATCACACCGGTGTGAACGTACCCTTCAGGGATGCCTCTAGCCTGATCACACCGGTGTGAACGTACCCTTCAGGGATTCCTCTAGCCTGATCACACCGGTGTGAATGTACATTCCAGGGATCCCTCTAGCCTGATCACACCGGTGTGAACGTACCCTTCAGGGATTCCTCTAGCCTGATCACACCGGTGTGAATGTACATTCCAGGGATCCCTCTAGCCTGATCACACCGGTGTGAACGTACCCTTCAGGGATGCCTCTAGCCTGATCACACCGGTGTGAATGTACATTCCAGGGATCCCTCTAGCCTGATCACACCGGTTAATCCCCTACCAAGAAGGTGCCTAGTTATCCTAACCCTGTGTCTTATCTCCTTGTCCAGGCTAAAGGCCAAGCAGTCTCGTTGGGAGGCTGTACCCACCCAAAGGACTCTGGAGAGCTCTGTTGGTCGAGGTGGGGGTACTGGTGGGTCTACGCGGGGCAGGGGTGGTGGGGCCAGGCTGGGGCACTACAGGAATGTCTTCTCCCAGAGAAGCCCCTCATCCAGTTCTTCTGGCTCCTCCTCTCGCTCACCCTCCCCTTCCCACAGCAGACACAGGGACCGCAGTAGCCAGAGACATAGGCACAGGTGAGGGGCTGAGAAACAGTGTTTTGGGCTAGTGAATGGTTCTCACCATATTTCACCAGAATCAGTGTTTGTCCCAGACTGCTTTATTATAGGTCAGCTAATACCCCCTCTAACAGTCAGAAACCATTGTTCAACATATTTTCCTTTTTATTTTGAATGTGGGAGCTCTGCTTGGGAATTGTTTTTATTTTTATAAATGCCACTCAAAATATGTTGATCTATTCCCTTTTTTTCATTATTCGTATGCTTCTGTCAACTGTGTTTTTTTTTTTAATGTAACGTCCCCTAGAAATGTTAGTGCTGGAAGCCATTGCTCTATTCAAACAGAGTTGTGGGGGTACGACCTCACTACACAGACATTTACTGGGCATCGTTATACCTGTTGCTGTAATTCCCTGTTCTCTGTCTTAAAGTGACTCAGAGTCCCAGTCAGACAGCAGCATGTCTAGTGACCTCCGAACCCAGCTTCCCCGGCGCAACCAGAAAGGAGGCCGTGGTCGTGGAGGAAACCGGGATCGGGGAAGAGGAGGTGGAGAGAGGGGACGTGGAAGAGGAGGAAGAGGCAACAGAGGGCAGAGGTATGGATGTGCAATTATACCTGCTGGATGACATTGGTTCATGTGTGTCATTGTTCTGCTGATGCTAAACCACCATCACATTTCAGATTTTTGTTTATTGTTGTTCTGATCATGTTTGTGCTTTACAGAAACGTAGATGATGCTAACACCACAGTCCTGGGAAAAAAGAGGAAAGGTGGGAACGCCGGACTGGACTTCCATGACCCTAACCGAGAGGCCAAGAAACAGAGCAGAGCAGCCCGATTTCACAACACCAAAATGCGCTCTGAGCCCCTGGTGCTGTCCATTAACAACCTGGAACTGCCCAAGGAGGACCTGAGCTGGGAGGACTGTCCCATTGTGGGCACCTGCCAGGAGATCACCAAGATCTACCTAAGACTCACCTGTGCCCCCGACCCTGCCACCGTGCGCCCCATATCTGTGAGTGTTGCCCGTGACCTACACTAAAACAATCCTTCCAGATGTGGTCATACTGATCCCATTTGTCTGTCCAGGTGTTGAGGAGGTCTCTGTTGGCCGTGAAGGCCCACTGGAAGAACCACCAGGACTACCCATATGCCTGTGAACAGATGAAGTCTATACGACAGGACCTCACAGTCAGTTTACATGGCTTTTCTGTGTCTTCGGGCACTTGATATTTAAATCAATGTATGTGGATGTGAAAACAGGATGTGTGTGTATAAAGGCAATGTCTTCCCCTTCAGGTCCAAGGAGTTCGTACAGAGTTTACAGTGGAGGTATACGAGTGCCATGCACGCATTGCTCTGGAAAAGGTGAGGCCCCTACATGCGTTGTCTCCTTCTGTCTTCCACTTTACACTGGTCCCCCAGTACCATGGTGTGCAGTGCATGTTAATGGCCTCCCAGCGGGCTGGGCAGTGTCAAAGGTTGAGACGTGTCTTTTGAGCACTTCCTGCCATGCTGCCCTCCTTATCAAACAGCTTGCTTGACCAGGAAGTAAACTGGCAGCATTGGCGTGAGACCAAGCTTTCAGGCTCCTGACTCATCATTTTTCTAATTCCCATCATGTAGAATGGAACACTTTTAAATATACCTGAAAGTCTACTAAAGCAAGACATTGTCCTTGTTTTTCTTTACTTGAAATTAAAACGTGTTTCTAAAGTACCTAGCTAGCTAATTAAAATAACATAGCATTTTATGTTGTTAGACTTAGCTGGTTAACTTCTTTTTTTATTTTTATTATTACTTAGTGGTTGACAGAGGCTATGGACATGAGTTTACATTATCAAATGTCAACAGTTATGCTTGGTTTGGTGCCACGCCTCGCAAGATTTTGATTTGCTGAAATATGCTAGTTTCTGAGATACATTTTCCTCATCTAATGTGGTTACCAGGGCGACCATGCAGAGTTCAACCAGTGCCAGACACAGTTGAAGGCCCTGTACAAGGATCACCCATCGGACAACATCGGCGAGTTCACTGCTTACAGAATACTCTACTACATCTTCACTAAAAACTCTGGAGGTACCTCTCTAATCATCTGTTAATCCTGATACGTAATAGTGTTTCTACATTGGGATTTCTAACGGTTGTGTCATCTCTCGGTAGACATCACAACGGAGCTGGTTTACCTGACCCCGGCGTTGCGGGCGGATGAGTGTGTCTCTCATGCTCTCTCCCTCCGTGCCGCCTGGGCTCTGGGCAACTTCCATCGGTTTTTCCAGCTCTATCGGCGAGCACCGCGTATGGCCTCATACCTCATTGATAAGTTTGTGGAGAGGGAGAGGGTGATAGCTCTCAAGGCCTTATTGAAAACGTAAGTGATGGCTTTCATGGAATTAAATTGTTCCTAGAAATGTTGTTGCTCACAATTTACATAGCAAAGAAATGCACCAATGTTTTCATCCGTCTTTTCTCTGTTTTTACCCAGATTCAGACCAGACTTGCCTGTGGAATATGTGCAATCCAGTCTGGGCTTCCTTTGTTTAGACTCATGCTTGGCCTTCCTCACAGGCCTGGGGGTCACCTTCTTTCCCTCTGACCCCAGCAAGATAGACTGCAAAACCAGCTCAGCCTGTCTGGCAGCCTCTTGAGGGGGTGGGGGGAGTCACCAGGGAGGGGGAATGCACATTAAAGGGAGATATTGAGACAGGGTCTACAATGTACCTTACAGTTGTAATGCACAGCATTCCAGACCTGTCCAGTCAGTTCAGAGGGAGCCTAGTGGTTAGACTCAAACTACAATTAAGTCCTGTAGAACAAGAGAGATGCACTAGGACCCACTACAACACCTAAGGGTAGAATGCAGTGAGGAGTTCACACAGACTGTATAAGGGAGGTAGATGACTTACTACATGCTGCATATTAGATATATGTAGAGTAGTTTAGCCCTACACACCTCGGATTAACTCAAAACATTTATGTACTTTCAAATTTGAATATTTTAGTGACACAACAGATGATGTTACAGGATTAGCTCAGTTTTTAACATTTACCTCACACAGATCTGGGAAGAAAAGCTTTAAGGTCTCCCATCCATTATCACTCTCAGAGGTTTTAAGCTAACAGTGTTCTGTTATGTTTTTCCTTCCCTCAAGTCAACAGCGTCAAACTAAAGCGAAGACAAGTCTTAAGAATCCAAAAGAAGAGTTAAAGGTCTTCTTCAAGTCCTCATCCATCAGGCTGCTCATCCACTCCAAAACCAAATCCACTACCAGTGAAGAGAGCTTCATCTGCTCAGGTGTTCTGTACTAGAGACTGTGCTAGCCCTTTGCTGCTGTCAAGATGCGTCCAATGAGCCAGGGACCGATCTGGGAAAGGAAGAGATGGTGGTTTGTATGTCCTGTCGTGAACCCCCCCTCCCCCTTCCTCAAGCTGCCTACGATTAGTCATCAAGTTAAAGTGTCCCCGACGACCTGTTCCTGCTTTGCATTGCACACCTGGCCCCCTGAGATGTATTGACTGAGAAAGTGAAGGTGTTGGTTGGTCGATGTCAAGATGCGTCCACACACAGCTTTAGCCCCACTTTTCCACTACCCACAGTCCTTTGCCGCAAGCTTCACAAGTCATCATCTAGTTTGCCGAAGTCCTAACTTCAAAGTTTACATTCCAGTTCTATCTTCTCTCCAATATAGTAGGCCTGTAAGCCTGGGTTTTTTGCCTCTACTGGTAGGCATTGACTTGTAAACATGTAGTTGTGGATGCAGTCCCATAGTCTTTACCAAGATGGTCTCTGCAATCGTCCCGTGTGTGTCCAGCGAGCCAGGATATACACCTATTGCCTATCTGTCCTGAGACCCTGCAAGGAGACAGTCTCCCAACCTACAGCCTGGACAAGCCCGTTGTGGTTCACGAGTCACCTGATCAGCAGATCCATGGAGTAGCAGTGGGCAAGCATGCTCACACACCATCTACCATGAAACAAAGTGTGGTGACAGCCCGGAAGTATTCTACACCACGAAGATGGCGGTGATGTCTCCATCTTCAAATGTAGTGGCTGGGTTAATTCTGCCAGATAACAGATGAAGATGAGATTGATTTCTGTGCAGATGGCGGCTACCTTTGGGTTTGTATGTCACAGTCTCCATTCAAGGCTGAGTATGTATGTATAGCCGGTAAGAGGACTTATGCTGGAGGGTGGTGGATGACAACACTGAAAAGATCAGCCTTTATTTGCTATTCGCTCAGTCACAAACACTAAGAGGTGTTAAAATGGATGATATCAACTCAATGGTAATTGCTCAACTTCCATCCACAGGTAATGATAAGGTCATAGAAATTATTCAGGGAAATTACGGGTCCCAGTATTAACCCATGAGGAACACCTCTCATTGGAATTTTTATTAAACAGCCGAATACCTTTTTACTGTAAATCTGTGATTATGCAGTGGAGTAATTGAACGAGAACTTACTCATCTGTTTGCAATTGATCTGGTTATATATGTAAAGCAAGAAAGTCCCCAGCTGATCTTTTGAGAAACTTATTTGCAGACATTGATTTTCAATATAGACCGGGTAAGGATTATTGGAAAGTAAAGTGTTAAATCACCTAAATTGTAATAAATGGAACCCAGAGATGGACCATATATTGGTCATTCCCGTTGTTAGCATATTTACCTTTTTTAGTTTCCTTTAGGGCATCACCGTAGCAAGTATTAGCTTGATTCAGTGCAAATCTTGAGGTATTTTACTGCATTCAGTGCCATTGTTCTGGACTGTAATTTCCGGATGAACAGAAGTCAGTGTGTTGTGTAAATAGATATGTCAGTATATAATGTATACAGTTTGGTGTTGATTCAGTTTATTTAAAAAAATTGGCAGATATTAGTAGTCATTTTATTATTACATTGACCAGGGTAAGTGTAATGCTGACACATGGTGATCAAAAGTGGTAAAATGTGATTTTGGTAATAGGCAATGTATTCTAAATGAATGTGATTTTACATTTTTATGAATGCTCTGCCTATTATCTTTTGATATTGCTGTGGCTTTAAATTGTCACTGCATTTTCCAGTACAGACATGTCATTTCTGTCCTACCTTTTTTGACAGCTTATTCAATGTCTCCAGGAGTGAAGATCTATATATTTTTTTTACAGGAATTGAAATTGGATGTGCTGTTCAAATCAAAACTTTTTCTTGCCAATTTTCACTGAAACGTGCAAACTTGGGTGCCATTTCTTTTCTTCAACGGATATGTTCTTATTTTCAGTTCCATTTCATTTTGCCCTATTGCTGTGGCATCTCAAACCTTGCTATCTCTACACCAATCTCCTTAAAGATGCGTAGTAATCTAAAAATACCACATTTAAATGGCAAGAAAAAGGTTTGGTACAAGACGCTGACCTCACATCAGCCAAGAAAGTGTGTGTGTGTGTGTGTGTGTGTGTGTGTGTGTGTGTGTGTGTGTGTGTGTGTG
>JACXGJ010013904.1:0-15585 GCA_016801105.1 Esox niger | reverse complement strand
GCTGGGGGCCTCTAGGGTTTCAGGTCCTAGCTGGGGGCCTCTAGGCATCTCTGCACTGCTGTTTTCTGTTCTCCCCAATCAGAGGCTGCTGCACCTTGTTGTCTCCTTCAGTTCATAGTTTGACTCTGCTTTTGTCGTTCTGTGATTCCAATGAAACGGCTGTTTCCTTACACCCACCCTGCGCCTCGTGTCCTGCCTTCTTAGGACCGGGACACCGTGTTCGCCACTGGTCAGATGGTGCTAACACCCGCTCCTTTTATGTGAACGTGCCCGTCGGTAGACTGGGAAAAACCTGGGTTGATTTAATACATTGATAACCACCGTCGTAACACCGTACTGCGGCTCTTAGGTTTAGTGATGCCAGCTAACAAAAAGAAACTTGCTTCGTAGTATAGGTCTGTGATCTTAACGCTAATCCTAACCTGACACATGATCACGCTCGTTGCAGGGCAACGGCTGCATGCTAATGAGTGGTACATTAAAATACATTAAACCCTGTGAGGAGTCTGCTTCCTGTCTGGCCTTCCCTGTCCTCTCCTCCCCTGCCCCTCTTTTCAGCTCCCCTGTCCCTCTCCACAGCTCCCCAGCCCCTCTCCCCAGTTTCCTACTTCTCTCCCCACCTCTCCTGCCCCTCTCACCAGCTCCCCAATAAAATGTAAGGAATAGATGTGATTCTGGGACGCAGTTATGCTGGACCACAGATTCTGAGCATATACAGGGTTCTCTACAGTGTTACCCTCATTCTGCAGCCAGAGAACAGGCTTGTTCTCAGCTTGTTGAAAAAAGTTTGATCAAAGCTGAATCATTTTAGCATCACATGGTGGTAGTGTTCTACATTTGTGCTTCGCTTCAGTGGTTGTACGGAGGAGATGTTCGGGGACTCTCTACATGCGGCAGACTTAAGTGATGTTTTGCATTATGTTCAGTATGTATGTCCGAGAGCAGACGGTGCTAGCGGAGTAGTCTATCTTTTGTTTCAGTGAAAGGACGGAGTGTGGTGGCGCGATGCATGCCAGGCTTGTCGGTTCGATTCTCAGGGGGACCGGTATGAAAATGAATGTACTCCCTCACTACTTCACTGCAATTTGGTTTGGATAAGAGCGTCTGCTAAATGACAACAATGTAATATGTAATGTAATTCTGCAGAAGTAGATCCTGCGTTGGTTTGGAAATGTAACAGTCAAGCACCATTGTTCATTGATCGCCCTAGGGGACAGGTAGCCTATTAGACAGAGCATTGGGTCAGTTGCTGAAATGTTGTTGTTTTGAATCCCCAAGTCAACAGTATGAAAAATCGTTCATTTTGCCTTTTGGCAAGGTGCTAAACTCCAACTGAGGCTCTGTTTAGGAGCGTACAATAGGACCAACATGTCAGATATGGTTACTGGATCACTGAGCAGAATACAGCCTGTCAGGAGTCCTGAGTAGGTAGAATACAGACTGTCAGGAGTCCTGAGTAGGTAGAATACAGACTGTCAGGAGTCCTGAGTAGGTAGAATACAGACTGTCGGGAGTCCTGAGTAGGTAGAATACAGACTATCAGGAGTCCTGAGTAGGTAGAATACAGACTGTCGGGAGTCCTGAGTAGGTAGAATACAGACTGTCGGGAGTCCTGAGTAGGTAGAATACAGACTGTCAGGTGTCCTGAGTAGGTAGAATACAGACTGTCAGGTGTCCTGAGTAGGCAGCATACAGACTGTCAGGAGTCCTGAGTAGGTAGAATACAGACTGTCAGGAGTCCTGAGTAGCTAGAATACAGACGGTAAACTCCTGGGCAGGTAGAATGCGATTCAACTTTGACACGAGCGATATCCCTTCTAGTCATGATCCAGTATTTCATTACCACCAAATCTTTATTTTGAGGCCTCAAATAAGGATTTTTACAGAACAAAATATTTTTTGTCAGCTCTGGGGCTCCATAGAATGCCCTTATCTTTATTCCGGGGAATCCAGAACCACAGCTTCAACCAATATCTGCTGGCTTAGTCTGGTGCGTGTTTGTGCATAGGGATGCTGACTGCCCTGTGTGCCTTCCATCCACCAATCAATTGTGTTTCAGCTGACCGGAGGGGCGCTGTGTGGCGGGTGGGGGTGGGGGCGGGGAGGGTGCTCGCCTGGCTCAGGGCACAATAAGGCTGAGAAGCATAGCAGCTGGGACTGACAGGGGGTGAGGAGGGCGAGTGTTAAGGAGACGGAGGGGGACTCAGGCCTTGTTTACATTAGGAGGGAGAGAATAAAATGCCAGGTAGACTAATCTTAGTTTGCATAATCATTACCGTAGCATTTAAACTGACACTGGAGTGGGCTGGGTGTAATGGATTGGGTCAGTCTACGCTGGGAGTAGAAAAAGAAGGTACATCTGTGTCTGCCTGGCCCCCGTTCTGCGTTCCCTGTGGGACCACACCCCCCTCTCCAGGGACTCAAACCCAGCCACTCTGGGCCTTTGGGACGTGGTTTGGGTCAGGCTTGTTTTTGACCCTGAGCGTGAGGATTTCCGGTCACATCCGTACACTAACTGTCACACAGCGTCCTTCACACATGCTCACTTCTGCAGACGTCCAAACATTTGCACGTTATTTAGACATCTGACGGCCAAAAAGAAACAGAAAAAAGCCCCAGCTGTAAACACGGGAAGGAGGCGCATGTCGGATAAGTCCTTGGTCTTCATTAAGCCATAGTGATGGGAGGCTCTGTGTACTTCTGTGAACTCCGCCAACACTCTGGGGGTTATTGATCCCAGAGGGAGGCAAGTGAAGGGCAGCCAGCGGTGGAATCGGCCGAGACAGGCTCTGCTCTGTACTTCACCAGGAAAATCCCAGGGCTTACTGCTGACTTTTTGAGTGTCATCAGACTCTCCTGGCAGACAGTCGTCCCCCAGGCCGGCAGGAAGCGGGTCACAGGTGAACCTGGGACGTTGGTTCTTGGGACCGGTCGCTCCCGGCGGTGAGCGCAGCGTGGAGTCTCAGTAGCATAGCGTGCCCTGGCTCCGGCTTTGATCATGGCACTTCAAACGGTCCCGGTGAGTTGCCTGCACCGCGTCCTGGATCCATGGGCTACGTTTAGCTCACCCGTATCCCCCCCTTGCACCGCATGGACCAGACCCAGCCAGGCCCCTCCCTTCCTCATCCCCCAGGCCCTGGGAAATGACTGGATGCCTCCCTAACCCCTGAACCCAAATGACTCTCCCTACCAAAGCACGCATCACATCTAGAATACCTTATAAATAGGGTCAGATGCTCGCTCTCTCTCTCTCTCTCTCTCTCTCTCTCTCTCTCTCTCTCTCTCTCTCTCTCTCTCTCTCTCTCTCTCTTTCCGAGGTCTTTGTTGGATGGAAGTGCACTGAAAGGAGAGTGTAAAGTGGAGCCCATCATTTCCACTCAAGCCCTCTCTAGGGACCCTACTAAGTGGGCCAGGAATGGATAGGGCCATGATGGAGATTAGCAGGGATGGCTGGGGGAGGTGGAAGATGTAAAGAGGATGTCCTTTTCCTCACACAAGCTGTCTCTTGGGACCGTGAAATCTGTCCAAACATATTCAATTCCTATTTGATACCGCTCCTGGATAGAATATAGGTGCTCTTCTTTGTATCACATCAGTCCAATGAGTGTCCCTCAGCAAGCGAGAAAGGAGATGAAAAAGAGATGAATATAAAAGGATGTGATGCTTGGTATTTTACAGGTGAATGGGGATCCAAAGAGGGACTTTTAAGGCTTCCTTTCATGTGTGTGTGAGCGGGGAGTAGGTCTCGTCAGAGCGGAATCCATTAGGCCATGGTAATCACCTCCTACTGGTCACAGATTGACAAGTCGGCAGTCTGCAAAGCAACAGCTTTTCCCTGGCCAGCGCCGTGCTTCCTCCCTCCCGCGTCTTTTCCCGGTCTCCGCTGTGGGCTGTCCTGAGGTGTGGCGGAGGAGTGGCGAGGAGGTGCTGCGGAGGACCGTCTTCCAACCTGGCTCCCAAGTCCCTTTGTCTAACGGGATCAACACATAATCTCTTCAGGGAGTGAAACCGGATATTCCCGGGTCTTCTTTGATTCCAAAATACCCCCATTCCCCACCTCCCTCTGTCCCCTGCTCTGCTTTCACATGCCCAGAGCAACACCGGGGATGTTGTCAGAGGACAGAAGATGGTGTTGGTCAGGAACGGAGACTAGTGTGGATTTTGCTGGTGGGCTGATGAATCACACGGACTGGTTCTTCTGGTTGCCTTTGAAGGTCCAGGTTTAAGCTGCGTCATATGGTGTAACCTGGAGTGAACCGTGCTGACAGCTTTGTAGTGACTCCTGAGACAACCAGGATACCCTCACACACTGACTCATCTTCTGGCCACAACACTGGAATCAGGTGACAAAGATCAGAACACAGTAGTTAATACCGTGCGACTGCTTTCTCACCGGGGAGAAGATACAGGGACAGACAAATGAAGTGTGAGAGAGGAAGAGAGAGAGGGAAGAAGTGAGCCACATTGAGAATAATAGTGTTAGAAAGCTACACTAGACAGTGAGACTGTCCAAGAGAGAGACAGTCAGACAGAGAGAGAGATCAAACAGCAGGTGATGAGCTGTAGAGAAGTCTCCCCGGTGTAATGACAGTGGAGGGTGGAGGGGAGAGACGACAGCAGGCCATCTACATACCCCCACATCTCCATACCCCCTGAGGCAAATACAGGACAGACAGTAATCCAGTTGGCAGTAACATCCCTCCCTATCCCTGTCTTCCTACCCCCCTACCTGTCTCCCTATCCCCCTTCCTGTCTGTCTCCCTGTCTCTCTCACTGTCTCTCTCCATGTGTCTCTCTATCCCACTCCCTTGTCTGTCTGTCTCCCTGTCCCCTTCTGTTCATCTCCCTGTCCCCCTCCCTCCCTTGTCTGTCTCCCTCCCCCCCTCCCTTGTCTGTCTCCCTGTCTCCCTGTCCCCCCCATCTCTCTCCCTTTCCCCTACAGGGTTCCCATGGATCCTTAAAAGGTCTTTAAATTAAATTATGGGAAGTAAGGTACAAAAAAATCTTCTATTTACCATAAATTTGCTGTAGGTATTTAATTTGCAGATTGTGCATTGAAGGCTGATGGGGAAATTGTGGCAAACAATAGCATGGTAAAACATATAATTAGCGTATATTTGTTTGATTCGCTTAGTATTAGAAAATGAGAGATGCCGCCATTAATATACGTGTTAAGTTAGCTAGCTACAGACGTTGACGTCCGGCTGCGTGTCGTTTTCGTTGTCGTTAGTAGATGCAGGATGAGCCAAGATGGTGAGATGCAAGTTCAGTAAAAAACGGTTGGAGGAAGATAAGATTCTGAGGTGGTTGGCGCTGGTAGGAAACGAATACGACGCAAGGTGCGATTTGGTGAACGTAGACCGTGAAATGAACAGAGCAGAGCTACGCCACGTCTTGAGGAGAGTTTGGGATGGTTTCACAAAGCAACGGTGGGGTAGATCATGAACGGCTACACAACTCGCGTTGCGTTATGTCCAGTGGCAGCGTACAAACTTCACGAACCACTGAGGTTCAATTCCTGATGGTAAATATCTTATACAAAGATACTTATCCATTATAAAAAACATTTTAATGCTATTCTCCCCTTTCGAAAAAACGCGCCCTGTATTGCAAGTTAAACGTCGGGTTGACGCGACGTTGATGGCGATGCAACGTATATATTTATCGTATTGAGACACAGTTACAAAAACCAATAGGCCTACGTTTTGTATGTTTTATTATTATTGTGCTTGATTTATTTTGTAATTAAATGTATATATTACTTTCTTTTACCAATTGTAATGCAAGTTCTGGTGCTATCAGAGGAATAACCTTTGTGTAAATGTAACAATCTGCTGATGAAGGATAATGCATGTTCTTGTGCTGCTGTTTAGACATCAATGTAGGGTATTTTCTCACAAAAGGACTGGCGAGTTTATTCAAGCGCTGGAGTGTGAGGATTGAGATACCGGGGTGGTACAGTAAACAGTTATGCTAAATGTAATTCATTGTGGGTGAATATACAATGCATGTACAGACATGGCATAAATGTGCCCCTGGAGAGATCCAAGTAAGACATTGATGTAATGATTCCCTGACATAGGGACTGACAGGTTCATCCTAGCATCGGAATGCAAGGATTGAGATACCGGGGTGTTGAAGTTCATGCAGGCCCCCTGGAGAAAACTGAGTTAGACAAGTGTAACAATCTGACTGTTTGAATTCTATTGAATTATTTTTCTTTTCACTGTAATGCACATTGAATTGCTTCTATGTATGAATTGTGCTTTATAAATAAACCTGCTTGCTTGCTTGAAATGTATTGAATTTGACTTTTAAACCCTGCCCTGTCTGTCTCCCTGCCCTGTCTGTCTGTCTCCCTGCCCTGTCTGTCTGTTTCCCTGCCCTGTCTGTCTGTCTCCCTGCCCTGTCTGTCTGTCTTCCTGCCCCGTCTGTCTCCCGCCCATTCCCTGTCCCCCCCTCCCTGTCTGTCCCCCCGTCTGTCTCCGTCCCTGTCCCCCTCCATGTCTCCTTCACTGTCCCCCTCCATGTCTCCTACACTGTCTTCCTCCATGATTCCTTCACTGTCCCCCTCCCTGTCTCCTACACTGTCTTCCTCCCTGTCCCCCTCCATGATTCCTTCACTGTCCCCCTCCCTGTCTCCTACACTGTCTTCCTCCCTGTCCCCCTCCATGATTCCTTCACTGTCCACCTCCCTGTCCCCCTCCATGTCTCCTTCACTGTCCCCCTCCCTGTCCCCCTCCATGTCTCCTTCACTGTCCCCCTCCCTGTCCCCCTCCATGTCTCCTTCCCTGTCCCCCTCCCTGTCTCCTTCACTGTCCCCCTCCCTGTCCCCCTCCATGTCTCCTTCACTGTCCCCCTCCCTGTCCCCTTCCTGCCTGCTCTGTCAGCACATAGCCCTTCAAAGAGAAAGAGATAGTGGGAGAGAAAGACAGAGAAGCCCAGAGAGGGAGAAAGTAGCTTTGATCAATATCCCAAGCTAGGGGACCACATTGGGGAGGTTAATGGCTATTTAACCCACTGTCACATCCTCAGTCCCACCTGCGCTTTAGCACCTTTGAAAACACTCTATTTCAGACCACCAGATTCTTTGTGTGTGTGTGTGTGTGTGTGTGTGTGTGTAAGGTAAAGTGCCTAACCTGCAGTTCTCTTTCCTGAACTAATGGAAAGAGAGCTGCCAACATAATGTACAACATTATAAATATAAACACAATCTAATTCTGATTCACTATACAGTATATACCATTCAGATCCACTATACAGAATATACCATTCGGATCCACTATACAGAATATACCATTCGGATCCACTATACAGAATATACCATTCGGATCCACTATACAGAATATACCATTCGGATCCACTATACAGAATATACCATTCTAATACACTATACAGAATATACCATTTTGATCCATTATACTTTCTGGTACACTATACAGTATATCACTCTGATCCACTATATAGTATATACCATTCTGATACAGTATACAGTATATACCATTCTGAGACTAAGTATGTACAATTCTGTTTCACTATGTAATATACCATTTTGATCCTCTATACACTATATTACAGCAACTAGACACCAGCCTCTGTCTCCCCCTCTCTGTTTCTCTCCCTTTCCCATCACTGTAAGCAGGATTTGAAAAGCACAAGGTTTGACTGGAAGCTTAGGGGAGTTGCTACTCTGCCGCTTTCAAGACTAACCCCCCTGACTGAAGACTAAACCCCCCCCTCACTGAAGACTAAACCCCCTCTCACTGAAGACTAAACCCACCCTCACTGAAGACTAAACCCCCTCTAAATGAAGGCTGTGGACATGTGCGGTGAAAGCCCTAATGTCATATCAGCCATTTATTGGACCAATACCCTGACCCTGCCTTTGTCCTCCCCTTCCCTCTACCACCTCTCTCCTCCCCCTTTTCCCTCTCTTGGTCTCCTCTTTACCATCAATGCATCCTGGACTTTCGTTCCCCTCGTTCCCTCTCTCTCCTCCCCAGCATCATCATTCCCTCTCTTTCCCCCTATCTCGATGGTTTCCTCTCCCCCATCTCTGTCGTTCCATTACTCTCCCCCCCCCCCCATCTGTCGTTCCCTCGCCCGTTTGCTCCCTTCCACTCTCACCTTATTTCAGGGACTCACAAAGAACCTGCAGGTTGCTACGATACTCAGCCAGCACAACTTGCAATGTTTTGCTGCTCTTTGATGGTGGAATTAAAGAGGAAAACAGCTGTGGGTGTTAGTGTGAGAACTACTTGATTTATTTGAGTGTTTCAGGGCTGCAGATTTTTTTTATTACACAGTTTCTATGTACCAAACCCAGCCACTACCACTCACGGAGGTGTGGACAGTGTCTGCGTCTTAGTGTAGGTCTTTGTATGTACTGTATGTGCGTATGGCCTCATCAGTCTGTTTCTGCCATGCACATTCAGTGCCTTTGGGCTAAGGCTGTTTCCCCCCACTCTTTTCTGGGAGCCACAACAATGGCTTCTTTCTCCAGTGTTCCTGTACCCGGTCGGAAAACATTTAACCATGATTCATGTCTCCACAAGTAAGGAGGTCGGGCGTTATGTCTATACTGTGTAGCGGCATTCAGAGAGGCCAAATCCCTCTGGTAATGTCTCTATGTTGCTCTTTTTAACAGACAAATAAATGATATGGAATTATGTTTTTATACTCTTACCCAAAACAGCCATTACATGTGATTAAGTCGTTTTCTCAGAATCGCTGCGAGGAAAATTGGACCGCGTCTGCAAAATATACAGAAACAACAATCAAGGCCTTTTTCATGACATTTCCATCCCGCACACGGCCAGCTGTTTGTTATTAATGCGCCTAAACCAGGAATGTCATCACACGGATCAGGAATGGCTCACAGGGTCTCAACGATCCCTCGAACCTGACCAGTGATATCAGGGGAGTCCAGCGCTGGATTCTATTAGCGCTTTTCTGCACCTGCGTCCTACAGTCAGTCCCTTGGGACGTTAGCGTCCTTTAAGAAGGCCGACCTTGTGGTTCTCTCTGTCCCTTTTCCTCTTCGCTGTCCTCCATTCTTCTCTATCCACAGTGAAGGCAGCCAGACTCTCTTCCTGTCCGAGGTGCCTGGTGACATCAGGCTAATGCCAAGTGTTTTGTTTGGAGAGTTTTCCGTTTTTGGCAGCGAGTGGCAGGGTCCCACTCTAATTCCTTTTCAGGTTGGGTTTGGCAGTGTCAGTCCTGATCCAGCCCACCCCCCGCTCATCCATCCTATCTCTCCGCCCATCCCTGACTGAAATTCAATTGACCTTTTGTTCTACCTTCCAGGACACGGCCCCGCCCTCACGCCTCTATCTGGAACCCTTTTTTCATCTCTTCCTTCACCTCCATTACCCATCATTTTCATTAGAATTTTTATTGAATCTTTATTTAGCCACGGAGTCTTTAGGCATTGGAGTCTCCATGGAAACCCACTTCACCCCCTTTTCTCGCACCTTAGCGACCGCCCATCCCCAAAATGCACCTTATCTCTTCCACCTATCACATTTTTGCTTCCGTTCAGGTGATATCCATGAACAAAAGTAATGCAACCAGAAGTCAGGGGAGAGCCATCTTTACAGAAAGAACACAGTCTTTATACCAGAATACAAGGGAGGCGGCCAATGGTCATAACCAGCTATTACACAGTCAGATACCCTCCAATAAGAAAGGCTTATCTTACAAATGACCCTTGTATGGTATGTTCCAGCCTATGGTCTACTTCAGATAGTGGGACCTTGCCTTTGGCAGGAGGCAGGAGGATTTTTACGAGTGGCGAAAGGCTGTGCCCCCCCCCCCGTGGGTGCTGCCGTTGTTGGTTAGGTAGAATGGCTTTTATTTGTGTCTGACCGGCCTCTTTTTACACAGTGTTTTTCCTCCCTTCCTCTCCCGTCTCTCGGAGTGGTCTTCTGGGACCTTCTGAAAGTGCTGAAGTAGCTGCTCTGTCGCTCCAAGGTTCTGCAACAAGGCCTCCGGTGCCGGCCGTCTGTCAGTCATGTTGATCTGTGGGACTGACTGATTGATCCCCCATGGTCCAGTTCAGCACCGGTATCACTTTAGAAGTCAAAGTAGAACCTTTGCCACAACTTTCCTTCCTCCAATATTTCCCATCAGTACCTCTGTCCTTCCTTAGATTCTGTTTGGAGTCTCACTCCTTACTCACTATTCAGTTTCAATTTGGGGCCATATTAGCACAGGAAGCATTTGTTTACAAAAAATTATAAATGTGTGTATATTATAACAACAGTAAAAACTCAAATGAAAACAGAAAAAAGTGTTAGCTAAATAATGAGTCGTTATAATAAGTCAGAAGTCAGTATTAGGTAAATACCAATGACTCTGTCAGAATCGCCTTCCTTTTCCTCTCCTATCGTCTCCTCACCTTCCACTACACAGTCCAGACCTGCTGTGGGAATAATACACACTGCTCCAAAACAGTCAAAGAATGATAGGCTGACTGTCCCTATGATAGGGCTGCTGGTGTGTGTGTGTGTATGTGTGCGTGTGTGTGTGCGTCTACGTTTACGTTTGTGTCTGTGTGTCTGTGTGCGCGTCTACGTGTGTGTACACATTTTACTAACCCAAACCGCACTGCAAGGACAGTTATACAATAAAAAGTATGCTTGTTAGAACACTTTTCTGGTCCCCATGAAGAAAAACTCTGTTTAAGTTTAGGTTAAACGTTTGAGTTAGACTTTGTGGTTGGGGCTTAGGTTTAAGATTAGGGTTAGCAGTTAGGGAAAGTAGGAGGTATAATGAGAGTGATGTTTGGGGTCCTGATAGCGAGCTCTCAGAGTTAAACTGCAGTCATCCAGTAAACAGCAGTCATCCAGTAAACAGCAGTCATTGTGACTGTTAATAATATGTCTGTAACAGGCTCTAACTGTGATGGTCCTAATGACTAGCTTCCTGCTGCTGGGAGATCTGCTCCTTCTCTCAGATACCCTCATGGCCTCTGTCTGTCAGCCCACTGCTTGCATTTAAATCTTCAGTCTGCTCCTGGAGGAGGACCGGGTAGACAGGAAGTCAAATGAACCAACATGCAACAGACCTTTTTAACGACTTTCAAAAAACGAACTAAGGCTTGCTCTACGCACTCAAACGTTCTCAAGCGTCCAGAAGGCCCGCCCCCACGCATACTCTCACTCCCGCTGAAGTGTAACGGCCTTTGACCCCAGGATGCAGCGTCTGGCCTGGCCCTGCAAGCTGACGGCTGAGGTCGGGTCAGACCGGGCGGGCAGCCAGCTGAATGGGTAGAGCCATGGGCCAGATTCATCCATTGTGCCGGCCTCATCCAACCACGACCAAGCGACCTCTGCAACAACAGGCGCCACGCTGTGCACCACCTTATGACTGGCATACCACGCCCGCGCTGCTTCAACGGGCGTTCAGGGCGTAGACGCTCAGCCGTTGTACAATAACAGTGTTTATTCACCACTGAGTGTGGCATGCAGATGTCTGGTACAGGGAGGAGTCTCTTTCTCTGCTGCTCTGCTGACTGTTCCGCTTCCAGCACTGCCTGTCTCCTGACCAACCAGAGCTGCGGTGTTTCTGACCCGGGTTCTGGAGTGGATAAAGGACTGGTCCCATGTGAGGAGGTGGGAGCGCCACAGCTCCATCAATCAAACAAATGTATTTTAGTGAAGTCATTTTTACATCAGAAGTTGTCGCAGCAACATGACACGATTGCACAGTGGATATGGTCTGAACCCAGGAAGAAACCTTGAGAGGAGCCGGACTCTGGCCAGTCATGCTTCCTCAGAGCCCACGGAGATCTACCGTTCCCTAATGCAAGGAGTAGAGGGATGGGAGAGAGCGAAGTGAGACAGATATGATGGAGTGAGATGGTAAGACAGAATCAGAGAGAAAAAATAGGGGAGGGGAGAGGGAATGGGAGAGAAGAGAGTGGGGCGTATGAGAGGGGAGAGATGAGAGCAGAGAAAAGAGGAGCGAGAGGATCCAGGCAGGGCCGAGAGGGATGAGAGGAGAGGAGAGAGTTCTGCAACAAGGCCTCCGGTGCCGGCCGTCTGTCAGTCATGTTGATCTGTGGGACTGACTGATTGATCCCCCATGGTCCAGTTCAGCACCGGTATCACTTTAGAAGTCAAAGTAGAACCTTTGCCCCAACTTTCCTTCCTTCAATATTTCCCATCAGTACCTCTGTCCTTCCTTAGATTCTGTTTGGAGTCTCACTTCTTACTCACTATTCAATTTCAATTTGGGGCCATATTAGCACAGGAGGGTGAGAGGGGAGAGAGGGGGGTGAGAGGGATAGCTGATGTGGTGTCACTGTTCTCAAAACGGACTATGAAAACAACGCGAGACATAGAGCGAAACAGCACTGCATGAGATTAAATGAAAGTTCCAAGAGAAGAGACAATTTGCTCATGTGTTTGTTTGAAAGAACATTAAATATAGATGACTCACAAGAGCGACAGACAAAGAAGAATTACATTAGGTAAAAGCTGCCATCTTTAGTTTGACCTTTGAACCAGCGGCCAAGTTGTCATTCGGGTTGGGAGATGTAATATGTCACTGCCAACTACCGTTAATGTGTGTGGCGTTTCTCACCCCCTCGTTTCACCTCTTAAGCTGTGTGAAGTGGGGGGGGGCAGCGAACAGCTGGCCAAATCTCTGTGTGTGTTATGAGAAGGACTCTTGTTTGCAGAGATGTTTATATCAAAACAAGTTAGCTTCCGCACAAAGCCATGTTTGCGTGTTTGCCTGTTTGCGTGTGTGCGTGTGTGTGTGTTCGAGCCGTGATACTACATCTCTGCTATAATGGCTGACAGCAAGTTAGTGCCCATTAGTAGAGCAGCTTTGCTCTCCAGGGAGTTCATGTGTCTGTGGGATTGTCTGGGGTTGCTATAACTTCCCACTCTTTAATCACACAAGGTCCTCACATTAAGTACTCAGAAGGAGTAAATGTACCCTTTGTTTGTGCCTGCAGGTTCCTCGTATTATGACAACGTTCGACCGTTGGCCTATCCCGACTCAGACGCCGTGCTAATCTGCTTCGACATCAGTCGCCCAGAAACTCTGGATAGTGTCCTTAAGAAGGTCAGTATCTTCCTCCTCACTGATCAGTCACAAGTCACACAGCTAGAGGACAGCCGTTTTGCCTGGACGGTTGACCACAGTGTTGTTAATGCGTTGTTTGAAACCTAATCCAAACGGTTCTTCCGTCACTGTATTCTCACGGACAGTTTCCATGCCGTCTCTGGCCAAGCACACATTCTGACCCTGTAACAGCAGAGTAAATCGCCGTGTTGGTCAGAGAAGCCTGCCCCTTTTCTCCCCTGAACACAACCGCGGCTACTTGACCCCTGAATCCCATGTTAATGGGATGTCAGGGAGCAGAATGAGGCGCGGGCCGGGGGTTTGGAGTGGAGCCAGGTTGGTCGGGCCATAACCACTCTACGACCAGCTGTTGTGGAGAACTACTATTTTGGCTTTTCATGTGAACAGATGTGTTTTTAACATGCGGATGGCGGCCTCTGGGTGTCACTTGGTGGGAACCCTTCAGGCTGTGGTAAGATGTGCCCGGAGTGGTGAACATTTTTACAGCTTGGCCTCATGGGTGTGTGTCAGAAGGTGCGTTACGTGACTATTTGGTGTGTGTAACATGTGTGTGTTGCTTAGTAGGTCTCCATCTGGAGAACACGTGTGTTGGTCTGTAAAGGTCTACCCCTGGGAGTTCAGGACATTGTAAAGACTTTCCTGTTGTGATGACGCATGTAGAGGTCTGAGGGAAGTGGCTGGGCCCCTCCCACAACCCTAACACCCTGCTTTGGCTCAGGCCCCTGTGCCCCCGTCTGTCCAAATCTGGTAGGAAAAGAACTCCCATCATGCTTTTGGTTTTCTCTCGAAGCCCCGGGTAGTTGCCATGACCCCACGACCCCTAGGTGTCACCACGGTAATCTTTAAAACCTGGAAACCTGTTGTCCAGTCACCATGCCAAATTAGACTCTTGACACCCGGGGCCTGTCTTGTCACCAGGGTCATCAGCTGACAGGAGGGGGAGGGGATTGAGAAAGGGGATGCACAGTGATTGGCTGGTATGGGGTCAGAGGTTGTTTAACTATTGATGGATGGCTGACCGTCCCTGTATTCTACACAAGGCTCCTGGACATATGCCAACATGGTGAATGTTTGGTACTTGTGTTGAGGGAGTGAGGCAGCATGTTTTTCCAGCTGAGTCGTAGCGATGACATTTAATCTCACAGGGGGTTGTTTTAACAGGACTGAATGGGGATGTCTTCTCTGTACTCTACCTAAAATAGCTTTATTGACTCAAGCCTAGGAGGGTAAAGAAATGAAATGAATCTCAAGCTTTTGCTTCATATCACAGGGAAATCTTTCTCCTCTTTTTCTAGTGGATTTGTCGGCCTCATCCAAACCACTCGACTGGCAAAGAGAATTTAGAGCTCTGATTTAATGGGGAGTTGATTGAAGCACTTTCCCTTTTTATTGAGAAATGATAGATTCCTCCGAGGTCCAGTCGTGGATATACATATTCATGGAACTGAATGGAGCTGTGCCATGGCCCAGAGGTCTCACAGGTCCAAGTCTTTCATGTCCATTCGTTTAGCCTAATGAGATGATGAGAACCCAATGTACATGACAGAGGCAACACCAAGAAAGGCCGGCCGTCTTTGGCTGTCAGGGGCCCGGGGTCAGTCTCTTCCTATGAGCTCAAGGCCCTGGGTAGTTCTGGGGATCACAGGTCAACGTATTTTGGGCCAGAGAATGTATAGGTCCCCTCTGTGGACAAATTTTACTGTCCTATTGATGAGGGAAAGCCTGACTGATGAGCGCTGATGGCTATGTCCCGACACTGTCTGTTAATTTGAGCCTGAAACTATTCTTTGGTTCAATTGTTGTACCGGAAAATAAGAACATAAATAAGAAAGTAGTTTACCCTCTCTGAACTCAGTATTTTGGTCTGCCTGTCTGGGATTGTGTGTGTGTGTGTGTGTGTGTGTGTGTGTGTGTGTTTGTGTGTGTGTGTGTGGTGTGTGTGTGCGTGCGTTTGTGCCCCACAGTGGCAGGGGGAGACGCAGGAGTTCTGTCCCAACGCCAAGGTGGTTCTGGTGGGCTGCAAGCTGGACATGAGGACAGACGTGAGCACTCTGAGAGAGCTGTCCAAGCAGCGCCTGATCCCCGTCACCCACGAACAGGTGAGCACAGGACGCCGGGGGGAGACAATTAAACCGCTAGCATGTACAGAGAGAGTCAGAGTGGAACACCGTAACAGGAAGAGATAGATGTTGAAAGGAGAGAATGAGAAACCGGGCCAGTAATTAAGTGCAGACAGACTTCCTTGGTTTGCTAATGAACTTTTCAGGCATGACAAGCGAAGAGGGACAGACAGAGAGAACTAACACATTACCAATCAGTGGTGATGATTCAACCACAGACAGCACCAAGATCAACCGCAGCACCCAGATCATCCAGATCACCCACAGCCCCCAGCCTACCCACAACAACCACAGCATGCAGACCACCCACAGCCCCAGCAACACCCACAGCCCCCACAACACCCACAGCCCCCACAACACCCACAGC
>JACXGJ010013903.1:0-15586 GCA_016801105.1 Esox niger | reverse complement strand
CGCAAAGTGCTTTCACAAAACACCCGACCTTAAAACCCCAAGGAGCAAACAACAGTAGTGTTGAACTTCAGTGGCTAGGAAAAACTCCCTATGAGAGCCGAAATTTAGGAAGAAACCTAGACAGGAACCAGGCTCCGAGGGGTGACCAGTCCTGTTCTGGCTGTGCCGGGTGAACATATTAAGAGTCCAAGTTTTAATATCAGACTAATACAAACTGAATAACACACACTGGTATTTCCCGTCTCCACGTCTCTACGTCTTTTGTATTTAATGTTTTAGCAATTTAGCAGAGGTTTTTGTCCTGAGGTTATATTTTTTAGTGTTTTCCCCCTACTGGTCCATTGTAGAAATGTGAACTCACAACCATGGCGTTGGAACTGCCCCACCCTACTGGAATACTTTGTCTGGTTTTCAATTTGCAAAGCTACTGCTGCCTGTGAAACACTGACAATTAACCACAAACCAGCAGCTACTAAACACTCTTAAAACCACCAACATCAGGCAGATAGACATGATGACCTCAAACATGCTGATATAAACACTTAGGTGGTTTGTATCATGGTAGAGAGGTTTTTACCAGGTCAGTGAGATCAGTTTCACACATTTGGCCAGAAGGAGGGTGTGAACAGCATCACAAATACATCAGAATGTATGTTGAAAGGCAAGTGAGATTTGAAAAATATTGTCTGCATATCTACATTTGTTCTTTGATAAAAGCTGTTGGGGACGTCTCTCAGCGACGTTCATATCTGCAGATATAATGATACAGTGGGTATAAAAAGACCTGCACCAGGCTGGGAATACTGAATCTGCCATAGGTAAGCAGCTTGGTGTGAAGAAATCAACTGTGGGAGCAATCATAAGAAAATGGAAGACATACAAGACCACTGATAATCTTCCTCGATCCGGGGCTCCACACAAGATCTCACCCCATGGGGTCAAAATGATGGGGACCTAGTGAATGACGTGCAGAGAGCTGGGACCAAAGTAACAAAGGCTACCACCAGTACACTACGCAACACACTACGCCTCCAGGGACTCAAATCCTGCAGTGCCATACGTGTCTCCCTGCTTAAGCCAGTACATGTCCAGGCCTATCTGAGGTTTGCTAGAGAGTATTTGGATGATCCAGAAAAGGACTGGGAGAATGTCATATGGTCAGAGGAAACCAAAATAGAACTTTTTGGTAAAAACTCAACTCGTCGTGTTTAGAGGAGAAAGAATGTTGAGTTGCATCCAAAGAACACCATACCTACTGTGAAGCATAGCAGTGGAAACATCATGCTTTGGGGCTGTTTTTCTGCAAAGGGACAAGGATGACTGATCTTTTTAAAATAAATAATGAATGGGGCCATGTATTGTGAGATTTTGAGTGAAAACCTTCTTCCATCAGCAAGGGCTTTGAAGATTAAAAGTGACTGGGTCTTTCAGCATGACAAGGATCCCAAACACACCGCCTGGGCAACGAAGGAGTGGCTTCGTAAGAAGCATTTCAAGGTCCTGGCCTAGCCAGTCACCAGATCTCAACCCCATAGAAAATCTTTGGAGGGAGTTGAAAGTCTGTGTTGCCCAGCGACAGCCCCAAAACATTGTCGCTCTAGAGGAGATCTGCATGGAGGAATGGGCCAAAATACGAGCAACAGTGTGTGAAAACCTCGCGAAGACTCACAGAAAACGTTTGACCTCTGTTATTGCCCCCAAAGTATTGAGATGAACTTTTGTTATTGACCAAATACTTATTTTCCACCATAATTTACCAATAAATTCATTAAAAATCCTACAATGTGTATTTCTGGATTTGTTTCTTATTTTGTCTCTCAGCGTTGAAGTGTGCCTATGATGAAAATTACAGGTCTCTCTCATCTTTTTAAGTGGGAGAACTTGCACAACTGGTGGCTGACTAAATACTTTTTTCCCCACTGTATATGGTGCTTAATACTTTTAAATTTTCTCTGACTCTGACACTGCTTTGCAAAGTCTTATAAGGACATTTTCAGTTGTTACCCCAGGAACCTCCTTGCTGCTATCCTTATATTACACGCCCTGAAGGAGAAGTTGATGACCGTATCCAGATGCTGTAAATATTCAGAAACTGTGGTAAATGTTCAAAATGTCTGATCCTTTGTTTTCACCTGTAGTAGATCTTGCCTCACTAAAATATGTTATTGAAAGGCAAGATTTAAAATAAGTAAAGTAAAATAAGCAATAATGCCATGCTCAGTTTGTTTACAATACCGTGTTTGAATTGAAAAATATTACGTATTTATTTCTCCAACTCATGGGAGTGCAGGTCTCCTTGAAGCTATTTCCATATCCATTTTGTTGAGTCGGCGCTATTGAACAGAATTCATGTGCTTTATAAACTAGTAAGAATGTCCAAAATGGAAGAATAGCCAAAATAATGGATGTAAATTTTAGAGTAGGTCTCCCTAAAGCAATATCAGTTGATTATTTCCATATACGTTTCACTGGGTTGTTATTGTGCATTTTTGATAGACAAATGCCTTATAGACATTTTCATAATGCCTTATAATGTCCAAAATGTAAATATTGGTAAACTAAATGATGCTGATCGTAGAGCAGTTGTCCCTGAAGCTATATTGGTTGGTCAATTTGATGAGCGGTTGACATTTACCTAAACAACTGAGGTGTTTCATTAACATGATCAGATAATGGTGCACTTTGAAGACGGTGCCTAAACCCTAGCATCGTGGTAAAGGAGTTTTTCACATTCTTTTCAACTCTGAAAGAGGAATATTAAACCAAAATGAAAAAAACACGGAGAGTTGCTTGTTCGCTATTGCCAGCAGATTAGTAATATGGAATTGCTGTCTTTCTAGTAGGTTTTGTTGATGAGGTATTGACCGTCTTTTCAGGTGTGTTGCTCCTACCCACTTTTATTTAAGCAAGTTGTCACGCCCTCCACATCCGCCTTTTCTTACTCCGGGCCAGGCTCTTCCTCTCCCGAGTCTGTCCATGTATGTTTAGGCGCCAGATCCAGACTCCTGCAATCCAGCCCTGCTTTTCTCCACTACCCCTAAATTCTCCACACCTGTAATTCATTCCCTCATCAGCCTGCCTTCAAGTACCCTGGTTTCCGTCTGCCTGGCGTTAGATCGTTGTTATGCACTACTTGGCAGTAACGGTCAAGGCCTCTACAAACCTGACGTGATTAATCATATTTCAATTGTCCCTGCTAACCTTGTTTTTCCCTCTGGTCCAAGAGCCACCTTACCCGGTCCTCCAACACATGTTCCTGCCTGCCTGCCAGCCCACCTGCTCTGCCTGCCTCACCCTGCCTGCTTCACCCTGCCTGCCTCACCCTGCCTGCCTGCCTGCCCAGCCCTCCCCCTCTGGCCCTACCTCAGTCCTTCCCCTCCTGTCACCATTAAAATGCCTTTGAGTATACCCAATCATGTCTGGTGTCGTGCGCTTGGGCCCACTCGTGGCTCCCTCCCTAACACAAGTAGAATGTCTGTGTTCTCACTGTCTGATCCTCCTGCTTCAGCCTCTCTGTGTCAAATGGTATTCCCTCTGTGTTCTCCTTGTCTGCTCCACCTGCTTTATTAACCCTTCGCTTACCTCCTGAATACATTTTACCAGAACCCTTAGAATGGATAATAAAAGATTAAGTAATAAAAACTTATATTATAATGAATTATTTTTCTTTCTTCAAATGTGTAAAAGGCCCTGACCATTCCCCACTTTCATGTTTCGATCACATTTCAGGGGTCTCGCTTATCATTATTGTATAGAAACACTCCTAAATTATGTATTATGAATGGAATTAAGTCTGTTTCTTTCCAGTTGTTAATGATCATTGATAAATGACACTACTGTAGTTCTCAGACTTAATGCTCATGTGCGTCCATGGATGTTTGCATGTCAAAATCATCCCTTCAAGCCCCTGAGTAACATACAATGTCAAAGCATGAAACAACAACGGAACCAAATATTTACTAAGTATTACTGTAGATGCTGTAGTCTCCCAGAATGTAATAAATATATTGTTGCTCTCTAACCTACTTAGAAAATGTTTGCTAAAGATTTATGTTAACTAGCAGGGTAACCTCACCTTAATAAGCATCTAATTAGGAAGTTGTATAGGAAGTTCTGTTTGTTTGTCATGTCCTATACATATGTTTAGTTGGCTATATGTCTTAACTGTCCAGCACTTTCAATCAATCAATCAAATACATTTTATAAAGTGCTTTTTACATCAGCTGTAAAACAGATTTAGCGAGTTCTAACTTGACCGTTGAGGTATTAATAGTTGATTTGATTACTGAATTAACCTGTAAAAATTGTAGGAAGTGTTTATCAGTGAGGCCAAATTTCTAGACCAAGTCCGCAAATGTAGAGCATTTTCCATTGAGAATATTGTGTTGCAAGTGCGTAATGCCTTTGTCTTTCCAGGTGTGGAAGTTTAGTGTTCTCTTGTTGCAAGTGAAGTCGGGGTTGTTCCAAGTTGGGGTGAGTTTTGAGGGTGAAGGCTTTTTGTTAGTAATGTGGAGGAATTTCCACCAGGCTGTCAGACTTGAGCCATTGCTGGGTCTTTTAATACAGGGAGTTTTTTAATTCATTAAATAGTGTTTATGCTATACTGACTGGGCACTCTTTCGATCATCTGGTTTTTCCCTGTTTATCGTTGTTCCAGCAGAGTTGTTTTAATAGTTAGTGGTTTTTAATCAGGGAAATAAAATTCAATAAAACTGCTTTGTCACAGAGTCTGAACTGCATCCTGACTTGTGGTTTCATTTAACAGTGAAAGTCCCCGTTTGGTTCTATAGCATTAGGGGGACCTTACTCCAACAGGCCCCGGGGTGTTACACAAACAAACTTGACTAAACCATCCATAAGAGCCTGTAATCTCATGTCATTCATAATGCATTAAACCTGGGAACAAAACACTGACATTAGATCAAGACACACCTACAAGAATGTACCTTCATCTTAGGTTTAGGATCTCATATTGGAGTTCAGACTCCAACTGATGTAGAAAGTAATGTTATTATTTTAGATTCAAGTGTCAAGGTTTAGATATGTAAAAAAAAGATTGTATCCAGACAACAAGGATTACAAAGTATAACTGAGTTCTTTAATAGTTGTTGCTAGCTTTGGTGTCAGTTGCTAGCTGTTGTGTGAGTCACCTTTATATCAGGAAGGACACAAAAAGAAATACCTATCAATAGCAATGGTGTGAAAAACAAAAGACCACATGGAAATCATGATCTGATGTTTTAGTGTGGGGGGAATTTGTATTAACTACTCCAGGAGGGTTTAGTGTGGGGGATTGTATTATCTATTCCAGGGGGGTTTAGTGTGGGGGGAGAGTATCTAGGACAGGGGGGTTTAGCGTGGGGGGGAATAGAACGGTGAGTGTTTAAAGTATGTATGAGGAAAGACAAAAGAGAACGATTAAATGGGAAATATCTCAAGTACTCCAAACTATTTGTAGAAAAAAAACTTTAACTGCAGTTGTCATCTGGTCTTTTTTGCTTGTATTTATGGTAAGAGTAAAAATGTTTCATCCGCCCTCTTTGTAATAGAATAATGCTTCTAGTCTATTCAAATGGAGGTCAACATTTCCAGTCTATTCAAATCATCAAGGGTCTAATATGTAACTACTTTAATAAAGCTCCTTCAGAAGTCTTCACAGTATCACCTTTGAATAGAGTTGACTTCTTAGAGAAAAAGACAGTACAACACAATAATGCACTTAATGGTTTGATTGCAACCTTAGAGAAATCAATTTGATGAAATTATGTTAATGTTTAGATTAAGTAAATATTATAATCATTTAGCAGATGCTTTTATTCAGAGTGACTTAAAGTAAATGCATACCTTCAGTCACAAAAACTCTTTAGTTCATCACACTCCAGTCTCCCCTACTTTAACATGTGTAGCCCAGAATCGATATTGAAAGAAGTGTCCAAGAACTGTTGTAGTTGCATTTTTGTTGTTTCTACAGATCTACCAAGAGCCTTAGTGAGTGTCTTTCCTCATGGTCTCCTCTACTCTGGAGAGAATGTTACTCTGCGTTGTGACATATCAGACTACACAGACGTGTTTTACACATGGAAGTACTATTGGTACTTCTATAATCAACCACTGACTCCTGATTCACCTTCTGAAACCATCACCACTCTGTCTGTCCTGGTGAATCAGTACCAGTGTCAAGGGAGAAGAACAGATCATCCCCAATAATCACAACTCAGTGTTTTCTTTCAAAATCACTGTCACTGGTGAGTAATATTACAATCTTGGTTATTGGTATTATTATAGCATTTAGTTGCAGTATTATTGATTGTGTTTTATAAATAAACAAGCCATGTCTCTGTTTTCACAGTTCTGCTTAAAGCTACACTGACAGTAAAGTCAAACTCAGTGTTTCCTGGAGAGACAGTCACTCTGACCTGTTCAGTTGGGTCCTACACTGACTGGAGATATAACTGGTACAAAGACAGGAATGATACTGTAGTATCCCAGTCTGACAGACACACTGTAACAGGAGACACCCTCACCATCAGTAGAGCTGCTGAGTCTGACAAGGGTCTCTACTGGTGTCAGGGAGAGAGAGACTCCAGACCCAAATCTACCTCCACCAGTCAACCTGTCAGTATCACTGTGAATGGTGAGTTACTTCTGTGTGTTGTATTAACCTGTTCAGTGGGCTCTGATAGTGACTGGAGATATAAGTGGTACAAAGACAGTAATGATATAGTGGTACTCCAGTCATCACAACAGTGTTTCCCTCTACATCAGTGTTACTGGTGAGTCACTGTTAAACCCCATCTGTAACATGTTGTTACTTGGTATCATAGTGATGTTAGTAGTTGTGTGTTGTTACTTGGTATCATAGTGATGTTAGTAGTAGTGTGTTGTTACTTGGTATCATAGTGATGTTAGTAGTAGTGTGTTGTTACTTGGTATCATAGTGATGTTAGAAGTATTGTGTTTTTCCTAAACAAATATTTTAAAAACCACCAGCTAATCAAACAAAGGCCACACTGAGTTCAGACCAACAGGACGTATTGACAGGAGACAGTGTGACACTGACCTGTACTGTAGAGTTTTATGGAGGGAGGTTTTACAGGTACAGACACAGACAAGACTCTGAACCAATATCTACATCCTCCGGATCTACAATTCTTAGAGTTAATGAGTCCACTCTCTTTAAAAATTAAGATTTTCATCGATTTCTCAGTAAACACCAGCAGGGCTTGACATTGACACCTGCCCACCCACCAAATGGGGGTAGAATTCAGCTGTGGTGTGTAACACAGTCACTCTTACTAGACACTTTGGTGGGTGACATTTATACATCTATACACAGGTTTTTTTCCAGCATTCTACGCTCAAAGACAGTAGCTTTCCCAAAATCTTGAACCGCCTCTGTGTGTTTGAATGGTAAATCATGAATTTGATATATAAAGTACCAGTAAAACACTGCTGCTAAAATGATGGTAGAAGGAAACCTTTTACATATTGACTGTTGCCAAATGTGGTGTTTATCCTACTCAATTCAAGTATTTTGCAGGGGTTTGGGCTGGTCGTTTTATTATATTTTTTCTGGAGTCTGCAGCAAAATACAGTTTATGGGCAAGGAAACCTGGCAGCCTTGCATACAGGACCACACCGGTCTGGACATCGCAGAGAAGATTGTCGCAAAAACAGGTGGATCCTAGTTTTCTTTTACATACAAGCATGTCAAAATATTCCATTAAAATGTAATTACTTCAAACTACGTTACCTCAAACATAAAACATTTCAGGCGACTTGGTAGCCTAAAATTACAGATTTGTTTTGATGACTGGTGAAAAGACAATGTTAGCTTCCTGTTCCGGCGATGTTCAAAAACAAAAGTTATACAACCAGAATGTCAGCGGAGAGCCTTTATTTCAGCATGAGACTTCCGATGCTAACAGTACATAGTTCCAACTCTCACTCTCTCCAAAGAATACAGGAAGTTCCACAGTACTTATACCTAATAAAAGGGAGGCGGCCAAGGGTCAAACCCAGCCAAATACCCTCCAATAAGAAAGGCCTAAATTACCCTTGTATGGGATGTTCCAGCATATGGTCAATAGACCTATCCCTCAAGCCTGTGACAGTCACACGGACAACTCCTAGCAGGAGGCATGGACAGGACGTGTGTCCTATCTATACACCTCTGCTCAAGAGTTACTAAGTACATCTGTGTTATGTTAATTTTCTCAAGCCTACTTTCTCTCACTACATTAAGAACAAAAATAATACACAATCACGATACAGCAAAAGTGTATCACATGTTGCGCTGATAATGCCAGTGTTTTCATGTCGCTGCATACATTTTCTGAGCCAAGGGTATTGTGCAATAGCCAGGCACTCATGAATGTCAATTTGGAGTGGTGCGTTCTCTGTCCTTGTGATCTTGCAAGACCATTCTCTCAGGGACACTGGGCAAGAGTGATTTATTTAGGACACTAGTACGTTCTTAGCGTATTTGGCGTTGATAAACAGCCATTGTTTCATGTGATGCGTCTTGTTCAGATTGTTAGCTTTCATTCCATGTGTTGATAATTGATTGACAATTGATAACCAGCCATTACACAGTCAAAATAACCTCTAATAAAAAAGGCCTATCTTACAAATGACCCTTGTATGGGATGTTCCTGCATATGGTCAATGGTCCTATCCCTCAAGCCTGTGACAGTCACATGGGCAACTCCTAGCAGGAGGTATGGATAGGATGAGTGGGGCCCATCAGAATCAGGCAACACGTCCAATCTATACTCCTTGGCTCAGAGTTAATCAGCACATCTGTGTTGGAATTGTGGAATTGCCTAATATTAATCAGTTTCCCATAAAAACAAACATTTAGTTAGCACATCTGTGTCGTATTATGTTTCTCAAGCCTACTTCCTCTCAAGGTATTATTCAATGTCTTTTCGTTAAACCATGCTGTTCCACATACTCTGAGCCTGTGCAAGAAGAATTTCATTGAAGGTGTATTCCTTTTATTAAATACAGTGAACTACAGTAATATTTGGTGAAATATGTGATTAAATATTGAGAAATTTTTATTTTTTAAATGATACAATGATAATGTTAATGCATGGAGCAAACCTGGAAAGATGTTTTAGCGGAGTAGGGAAATTGACCTGGAGGGGAGTGCTGAGCGGGAGTAAAGTCGGTTTCACTTCACTCACAAAACCTAGTCTGGCCTGTGCTTAGGGCAACAAGACATCATTATCCGACCAGCAGGCCCATAACCAGGTTATGAGTTGAAGTGATATCCAAAGTTCTCACTACAAGTTGAAGAACATTTTCTGCACACTTTAAAATATATACAGTGTGATTTGAAGAAGGGTAACATTAAGCATAAAAAACCGAAGCCATTATTACAAAAAACGTTAACCTGTAATTTAGCTTCTGCTACAAACACGCATCTTTCAAATCTGTAAAACAATTTGTGGTGAATCGTAACATGGCTTCTTTAGCCGTGTTAAATGCCATCAAAACTGAACAATATGCAACCTTCTGATGGAGAGTAACATAGCCATGGATCTCTTTTCCAACTTAATGTTGTTTCCTACTTAATGCGCTTTTCCACAAAAACATTTGTATTACTTTGAGGCTTTGTTGTGCCTCCCTACTTGTATTGAAGCAAGTAACGTTTCTCTTCATGAGTTACGTCCTGGACCTAGATGATCTTCCTTAAATTTACAGGATCAAATGAATGTACACTATATTGTCTGCTCTCTGTGAGAGTCTCAGTTCTTTTTCTCCTGCTTCCTTGTAGGATTCTCCTGCTTCAGTCTTTCTGTGACAATCTGAATTCTCCCTGTCTTTCACAACTATGCTGCATTACTCTCTTGTTCCTGGACAAAAACAGGTGTTGCGTTTATTATTTTGTTCAGTGTATTTTGGCAGTTGATAATTTCCAAAAAAATGTATTTGTTCCATGATCTCAGACTGGTTCCTTCCTCATTATCAGAAGATACAGTGGTGTGAAAAAGTGTTTGCCCCCTTCCTGATTTGTTATTTGTTTGCATGTTTGTCACACTTAAATGTTTCAGATCATCAAACATATTCAAATATTAGTCAAAGATGAAACAAGTAAGCACAAAATGCAGTTTTGAATTGAAGGTTGTTATTATTAATTAAGGAAAAACATTTGAGAGAAATAGGCATTTTGTGTTCATAGATAAAATGTTAGATATTTGACTTCATGATAAACGGGGGCAAAAACTAGTGTTGCGTTCATAATTTTGTTCAGTGTGTGAATTCTCCTAGTCTTTGTTCAGGTCTCTAGAATTTTTCTCTTGTTCTCTGAGTGACAGTTAAGAGGTGTGATCAAACCAGACTCTCATCATAAAGGAAGTAAAGGGGTTTGTAAAGAGGACTGTTGTTCAGAGAGAGTTACTCGTTACCAAGACAGGATGGATCACACCGGGCCCTGTGTTCTACTTTGTGAGTACTGACTTTGGATTTGTGTTTGAATGTTTGATCAAGATACATTAACATACATTTTAGTACTCTTATTGCAGAAAAGTTTACATTCATTTATTTTTATTACGTACTTGTTACTAACCCCGTGGATCTAGAAGTCTAGGGTGAATGGTATAGAGACCCTTAACAAACCTCATGCAAACTGTGTTAGTGTAAAGGAACAGGAAGAATAAAAGACAGACCAGAGCTACCGTCAAATATAAAATGTTTATTACAAACAAACAAAGTGGCTGAGCTGGACACAAGGAATGAAACAAAAATAATAAAAATGTAAACTGAACTTGCCTTCCTCAAGAATTGCTTAGCTAACCACTAAACTAAAAAAAGACAAAGTGTGTGGTCTTCTCAATTCTAAATAGTGTTTTTAGACAAAGTTTTCTTACATGTTGTTTATGCCCAAGGGCGACTTGATAAAAATCCCCTTTTCCCAGGTACAAACAAACTGCACAGGTTATACAGTGACTACAATAATTCTGTTATTTCTCTTTGTTGTAGTGTTGAATACACTCATCTACTGTGGTGACACTCAAGGTAATGGTAGATATATATTCATTCACTGCATCTCTTTTATCTTTGTCCTCTGGCACTCTGACACTGTTTTAACATCCTTAGGTTCTTTGAATGAAATAGGTGATTTTTTCCATCTCCATGTTAATATTCACTATTGAGAACTTTGGTCTGTGTTAAAATTCATATTTAATACATATGAGTGTATGTATGACAAATAGATGTAATCATTGATGAGTAATTTCTGAAATGAATCACATTTATTTTATAAAGCCTCTATTATATCAGCATTCGTAACAAAGTCTTTATTATAGATACTCAGCCTAAAACTCCAAAGTATTAAATGCACCATTGTGATTGACAGGAGAGAAAGAACGGTTAAGTGTTCCCACACTAAACACCCACTAAGGCCTTATTTACATTACGATACATTTTCTTAGACGACATAGATATGCAGAAGAAATTGTATCCAGACAACGAGGATTACAAAGTAAAACGGAGATCTTTATTAGCTGCCCATGTCGCGTGGAAGAAAGTCAGTTGTTAGCTGTGATGGGAATCTACTTTATATCAGGAAGGACAAAAAAAGAAATAGCTATCAATAGCAATGGTGTGATAAACTAAAGACCACATGGAAATCATGATTTGTTAAAGGTACACAGTGTAGAATCCTGCCTCTAATGTTAATAAGACTGACTTTAAACAACACAACTTGATTTCTCCTCCCCTTCACTAAACAAACAAGACCAGAATAGTATTAACTACTCCAGGGTGGTTAATATGTGGGGATAGTATTATCTAGTCCAGGGTGGTTAATGTGTGGGGATAGTATTGTCTAGTCCAGGGGGGTTTAGTGTGGGGGGATGGTATTATCTAGTCCAGGGTGGTTAATGTGTGGGGATAGTATTGTCTAGTCCAGGGTGGTTTAGTGTGTGGGAGAGAGTATTATCTAGTCCAGGGTGGTTTATTGTGGGGGGATAGTACTGTGAGTGTTTAAAGTGAGTATGAGGAAAGACAAATGAGAAAGAATAAATTGGGAATATCTCAGGCACTCCAAGCTATTTGTAGAAACATTTTTATTCAAATACTAAAACATTAACTGTAGTTGTAATCTGGTCATTTTTGCTTGTACTCATGCTAATAGTAAAGTTAAAATGTTTCATATGGCCCCTTTAACAGGATAATGCTTCTAGTCTATTCAAATGGATGTTGACATTTCCAGTATATTCAAATGATCAAGGGTCTAAGATGTAAGAACTTGAATTTAGCTCATTAAGTAGTTTTCACTATATCACTTATGAACACAGTAATACACAATAATGCAGTTTATGGTTTAAATACATCTTTAGACAGAGAAAGAGATTTGATGAAATTATGATAGTGTTTAGATTAATGTAATCTTTTAATCATTCAGCAGATTATTTCATTCAGAGTGACTTAAAGTAAGTGCATTCATTTTAAAAAGTGCTAAATGAAACAACCAGGCAGATTAGTAGCAAATGCAATTAATTTGTTATTTATTGTCAAAGTCATAACTGCTAAACGCAGCTTCTCCATGTTCAGTTTGGACTCTGGGCTCTACTAGCTGACCTGAGTTCATGGATCATAGTGCCCTGCTCGGTTTATATTCTTCAAACATATCAGAAATGTATTTGGGTCCTAAACCATTCAGAAATGTATAAACTAAAATCACCTCTTTAAAGTCTATTCTGTAACTGACCGGAAGCCAATGCAAAGATTTAAGAACCGGAGTGATGTGCTCGGTTCTCTTGGTCCTGGTTAACATTCTAGCAGCTGCATTCTGAATGAGGTGCAGCTGTTTTATAGTCTTTTTAAGGAGTCCAGTTAAGAGGCCATTACAGCAGTCAACCCTACTAGAGATAAAAGCATGGATGAGCTTCTCTTGGTCTTTTTGGGACACCAGGCTTTTGATTCTGAATTTATTTTTCAGATGGTAGAATGCTGTTTTGGTGACCGATTTGATATGACTGTTAAATGTGAGGTCTGAGAACGTCAAGATTACGGACTTGATCCTGGGTTATAAGGGCCCGAGCATCCTACTCTTTACTAATAATTGTTCTTTTATTTTTGTTGCCGAACACAATAATCTCAGTTTTATCTTGGTTTAATTGTAGACAATTTTGGTTCATCCAGGTATTTATGTGCTCTATACAGTGACACAGAGAGTCTATTGAGCTGTTGTCGTACGGTTCGGGAGACATATATATTTGAGTATCATCGGCATAGCTGTGGTAGTTAATGTTGTTGTTCTGTAGAATTTGGCCCAGAGGTAGCATATAGAGATTGAACAGAAGTGGTCCGAAAACTCATCCCTGTGGAACTCTGCATGTCATAGCCACCCTATCAGATTCATGATTAACAATGGTGACAAAGTAACTCCGGCCATCTAGATAAGATCTGAACAACTCAAGGACTGTCCCAGAAAGTCCTACCCAATTTTCCAGCCTATCTATAAGTGTTCTATGATCTACAGTGTCAAAGGCTGCACTAAGATCTAGAAGAACTAGAACAGTTATTTTATCTGAGTCAGTATTCAGCCGTATATCCTTTAAGACTTTAATCAGGGCAGTTTCAGTACTGTAGTGGGGTCGGAAGCCTGACTGAAATTTGTCTAAGAGACCTCCTGAGGTCACAAAATCGGTGAGCTGATTGAATACAACCTTCTCAATGATCTTTGCGATAAAAGGGAGATTAGAAACAGGTCTGTAGTTGTTCATTATAGATGCATCCAGTGATTTCTTTTTTAATAGGGGCTTAATGGCAGCTGTTTATAGAGACGTTGGTAAAATGCCCGATTGCAGGGAGCTATTAACTATTTGCTGCAGGTCCATTGTTATAGAGTTCAAAATTGTTTTTAAAAAGTCTGATGGCAGTGTGTCGAGACAACATGTAGAAGCTTTAAGATGACAAACTGTTTCTTCTAGGGATTTTTGATCAATTGTAGTAAATTGTGACATAATAACCAAGTTATGTCTTGGAGGTCGTAGTGATGGTACAGTGTCCTTGTTAGACTGTGTAGTGCTGATGGTTCGCCTAATACTTTAAATTTTTTCACTGAAGAAACATGCAAATTCATCACATTTCACAGTGGACATGAGTTCTGACGCTATCTGCTTTATTGGGTTTGTAAGCTTGTCGACCATGACAAATAGAGTGCGGGTATTAATGATATGTTTGTTAATCATTCCCGATAAATGTTGCTGTCTGGCTCTGTGTAACTCATTGTTGAAGCTACCAAGGCTTTGTTTATAGATGTCATAGTGAATTTGAAAAGAGAATGTAGGAAAGCAGAACGCAAGTGGAGGAAAACTAAACTTCAGAGTGCTTAGCATCATGGTTGTTCTCCGTGGTGTTTTCTGTTTGCTCATTGTTTTTCTTTACCTTTACTGGTGCAACATGATCCATGACATTCAATATTTTGACATTAAAATGATCAAGGAGTACATCAACTGACTCAACACTTATTGTTGGAGACATAGCTATGGCTTCCATAAACTGAGCATTGGTACTCTCATTAATGTACATTTCTTAATAGAAACAGAGTTTACTGGAACATTCGGGGTGATTAGTGATTCAAAAAAGACACAGAAATGATCAGACAGGGCCATGTCTTTAACCACGACTGAGGAAATATTGAGACCTTTTGAGATAACCAGACCCAGAATGTGGCCTTGAGTGTGTGTACGTTCTTTCACATGTTGAGTGAGATCAAAAGTGTCAAGTAGTGCAAAAAGTTCTTTGGCATTATGGTCCGTATTATTATCTATGTGGATGTTAAAATCCCCTGTAATAATAAACAAGTTATAATCAACTGATATGACAGAAAGTAGTTCTGCAAAATCATCAATAAAATTGAGTATCGCGGAGGTCTGTAAATGGTTGAAAACAAACTTTTGGAGGTACCCTTCAATTTAAAACAGAGGTATAAAAAAGAAATAAAATTACCTAGTGTATTTTCTTTGCACTGGAATGTATCTTTGAATAAGGCAGCCACTCCACCTCCTTTCCTACCATTACGACACGTATTCATATAGCCACATTTTTCAGGTGCTGTCTCGTTAAGAATAGTAGCACTACAATCTTCAGTTAACCACGTTTCAGTGAGAAACATAAAATCTAGGTTGTAGGATATTATAATGTCATTTACCAAGAATGATTTGTTGACAAGAGATATGATATTAAGTAAAGCCAGCTTAATAGATATAATAGGGGTTTCTGGGCTAGTAGGTTGGCGTGTTACAGTTAACTGATTTGACAAGTTGACTTTATAAGTTGCATGGACATTGTTCCTTCTATTTCTAATCAACACAGGAATAGAGATACTGGGTCCTAGCTTGTACTCAAGACAGTCGGCATTGCTATTTTCACTATAGCAGGGACCCGAAGGACATTATCGACTATATTCTGTGCTCTTTGGAAATAAACAACAAGGGTGTTGGCGATGTGGCAGTTGTCTAAGCAATCGTTTTAAACGAGGGGGAGGGGTGGGGCATAGGGAGTGTAGTGGTGGGGGAGAGTTTGGTGGAGGGGGTGAGGGTGAGTGTGGTAAAGGGGGGGAGGGGGG
>JACXGJ010013902.1:0-15588 GCA_016801105.1 Esox niger | reverse complement strand
GGGGGGGGGGGGGGGGGGGGGGGTCAGACTGCTATAAAGCTGGTGTCAGCAGCAATTATAGGTCATGTTCAGTTTTGCAATGGGAAACAAACCTGTTGGTCATTCATGTTACCAAATCTGGTCACGTCTGGTTTCAAATATCGATTAAAAGATGTCCTATGCCCTCCTTAATATTTTTAATGTAACTTATTCTCAGTGCCAGGACGAATACATGTATTGGGCTGCTTGCAAACGTCTGTCTAAAAAGCCAGTGCTGGATAATACTGAGAAAGTAATGTGTTTACCAAGACTTTCTCCGAAAAGGGTGTTTAGTGTTGGATTAAATTAAAAAAAACTGTTTTGTGATCTTACTGGTTGCTGGTGCGTTACTACTGTTTGGTCTAGTCCAGCAACAACATGAGTAGTGATGGGATTGGTTCATTTTCCTTTACATTAAGGCTTTAAATACATATACCCAGCGACTGGAATGTACTGGGTACTAATGAGGTGTGTTTGTAGTTCCAGCTAGCTTCTTAAAATGACCGTGTCTCTGGAAAAGGGTCAGATCAATGACGAATGTAAATGTCACTGTACCCTCCAAGTTGGTCCACTGGAAAACAAGCACACCACTCGCTGTGTTTGGGATGATTTATCTTTAACAATACAAAACAATTACAAATTATTTGTGTCTCGGAAGTATTCTTTTATGTCTGTCGTAACCATAGACAGGCTGCATGTTGTTTCACAATTACATGTTGTGGAGGAATTAATTGATCAGCATGATCTGAATTCTTCTGTCACAGACTAAGGCGGTCCATCTGCTGGCACGTCAACAAGGTGTAGCCATGCTGCTCAATTGTTTTTTTCAAAAAATCTCTAAAAAGGATATTTGTAAAAAGATCAACTAGGCCACACACCTAATTTACTGTATAATGGACACGTGTTTACATAATATACTGTACTGTATGTATTTGTAAATTTATAAAAAAAGTCATGATTTGCTTAAACGGGCACTGTGTAGAATCCTGCCTCTGAACAATAAGGACTTATCTTGTCTTCCCTTTCCGAACGAGACCAGTGTAGTACAAGCTAGTCCAGGTTGGTTTACGTTTGGAAGGATAATGTATCAAAAGTGAATATAAGGAAATTACAAGTAATTGTAAACTGAAGAACGGACCAGCAATAAAGTATAAATGGGGAATAGGTCAGTCACTCATACATTTTGTAGAAAAAGATGGTGAAACATTAACTGCAGATATCCATTGGTTATTTCCTCCTATTTGCCAATAGTAAAGTCAAAATCTTACATATTTCCTTTTCATATCTACTAGTTCAGGTTCAGTTCAATCACAGTGAGTGAAGTCAAGAAATATCAAGAATGTCTGAAAATGGAAAAGAAAATTAAATTTGGGAAACGTAAAAAAAGATACAGAATTGAAGCTAAAGCATTTCAATATATTAGATCTGAATACTTACAACATTCCTGGTACAATATGTGAGCACATTACATAACATTCTTGACCCATTCAATGGACCTATGTGCAGTAAATAAACTTAACAGAAACATGATATTAATGGTTCTGCCCAACAACAAACACCAATATAGTGGATTAGTGGGGTGTGGTACCCTGACTTGGACTGGTATTTTGGTCACTGTCAATGTCATTCCAAAAACAACACAGTCCTCCTGTTTGAGCCATGTTCAAATTTCATGTGGGTTAATCCTACTGGCAAAATGCATAGGGTGTTTGCCTTCACACTAGACCTGTTCTGCCACTGGTTACCACAGAGCATGATGTGTTTCAGGCCGGTGATGTTTTTTACAAAAGCTCAGAATGAAAAATTCAGTACAAGGGGTACAACTTTGATTTTATGATCTTTATTTTTTTTGTTTACTTGAAAACAAATGGTTATACAGTTAATTCCGTTTGTTTGGCATTAGTGGGAAATGAGTGATCCACTTTGGGCTGCCAGTCTAAACGCAGCCTTCAGGTGGTCTAATGCACCGGTTGGAATCAGCATACATATTATTATTCAGGACCAGGTCTCACTCTGGAACCGGGCTGCCCTCTCCAAGGCCACCAGCATCTCGTCCGCCTGGGACGAGGACATGCCCCCATGGCTCTGAAAGCCCTCCTTCAGGGCGTCACACACTGCTGTCGGCATCTGTTTGGCGTTGCTGGAGACGAACGATGTGTCAGTGAACATCAGTCAGGAATCGTGATCATTAGGCCAAACCACAGCTGGTTTTTGTATCTATAGAACTCGACTTGGGTAAAAGTTAAGAAAATCTGTTTCCGGTTTAAAATTGTCTTACCCTGCAATGTAAAAGTAGGCGTTCTTATTGGCGATAAGGTCCCATAGCAGCTCTGCTTGCTCCTTCACACGTTGTTGGACGTAAATCTTGTCTTCCTGCAGGGGCACACGAGCCCATCAGTGTCGGTGTGTGTGTGTGTGTGCTGGGGGGGGGCATTTCGGCCTGCCTACCTGGTCCCTTGAGAAAGCTGTGAAGAGTGTCAAGTGTCCTGCTTTCACCATCTCCTCCCATTCCGCGCTGCAGTAGAAGTCCTTAGACTGGGAGCGGCAGCCGAAGAACAGCACATTGGCTGAGATGCACGATAAAAGACAGAATCATATGCTAACCAGTTTACAATCTGATGCAACCGTTTGCAAGCAAACGTCTATAAATGTTTTTTTTTGGTTGTTGTAAGAACTCAAATGGCCCCATTCATACTTTTATGGGGAATGTAGTGAAGTCGGGGGGGATACAGGATTGCTTTGGAGTTTGTACAGGATACCGACAGCATTGTGTTAAAGGAGTGCTAAGGACAGTGCCAAACCAATCCAAGGGAAGCTCACCGGTCTTTCCCTGGGCTATCCTTTCCTGCAGAGCAGCCCTGAACGGGGCAACTCCAGTCCCGGGCCCAACCATGATCACAGGGGTATCAGGGTCCTTAGGGAACTTCATACTCCCCTTCTTCACCCACAAAGGCACAAAGACGTCCCCTGGAAAACAGAAGCATAATTATACTAACTAAATATAATTTAATCTAATCCAGAGGATGGCATTGGCAACAGGCAAACAGATGCAGTTGTGTGGCAATGTAATTACTGCATGAGATAATCATTTTGAATACAATCTCTTTTTGGCCTTTGCCATGGTCAGTTTCCAGTCTACACATTGCTTTTCATCATTATATGCTCGCCCTGTTCTATAATAGATGAATCAGACCCAAAGGGGGAATTATGCTTTGCAATACATTGAATTCAAACACTACAGTCAGTATCTAGAGCTGTTACTGCCGGCAGACAGTGCCAGAGCCCCTAAGGTCGAAAGGCTGAATGAATCAGCGCCGACAGACCTTGTCTCGGGTCCAGCGAGGCCAGCCAGGAGGAGCACAGGCCTTTGCGCGGTAAGTACATCTTTGTTTTGTAGCGCACTACGGCAAGAATTATCTGGATCCGGTTGGGATGCACCTGTGTAGAAGAAGGTCAGGGAACATTAAACAGTAAACTAAAAATGACAGAACAAAAGTTAGTAGAATTCGGCAGGTGACTGCTGCACCAGGAGCAGGTCACGGCTCAGGGCTTCAACCTCACCCGCAGAGAGGAAGCAATGGAGAACGACCGTGGCTGGATCTCAGGGAACAGGTCCAGGAGATAATCTACGTTCAGCTCCGCCGTGGTGTGGGGGAAGTCCGTCATCACCTCAGGAACATTACAGACACGGGTAGCGAGTGAAAGGGACATCGTGGATGAATCTGCACACAGGCCTTCAGTACCGACTTTTGACTTAACACTGAATACTGCTCGGTCTCACCTCCAGGGCGGTGCGCCGCGGCCTGTTGCAGTAGGAGTGCAGCTCCTCCTGGCCCTGGGCCGAACTGAACTCGGCCAGCTTCTCCCGCTCCCGCTCGTCAGTGGCAAAGGTGGCGAGCAGCTCGAAGAAGGAGCGACGGGGCACCGCCGCGATGTCCAGGAAGGTCTCGACCAGGCACCTCACCGTGCAGGGCTGGGCCAGACGGGCCGGAACGGAACCTGTGGAAGCGGGTTCTGTCCTTAAGATGGCATTCGTGCACTAACGGTAAGCGGCTGAAGGACAGAAGAGTAAAAGGTTTGGTGGATAGTAGCCCAGGAGGATCCCTGTGAGGCTACGACCCAACAATCAAGGCAGGCAAACATAAAACACATACTAACATGTGGTACTGTTGGTGGGGCTGAGGGTGAACCGGCGATCTGGATCCAGTCTCAGGAGCTGACAGAACAGCTCCACGTCCTCACGGGTGTTAGACGGACGCATCAACACTACGTCCCCAGCGGTGAACCTGCCAACGGACAGAAGACATGGTGCATGCGCGCGCGGCACACACCCCACTTAAGAATTATTATTTAAAATCAGTTTAAAATCAACCTCAAAAGAAAGATGTTAGACAGTCCCCGTGGCGAACGTTTAAGAAACTGGGCAATGAAACGTTTGATCAAATTCGTAAAGTTACAGCATTAAACGTGCAGGGACTCACTCGATATCCGAGCCTGTGATGTCAAACTCAATGTGTCGTACATCCTGGAAGTGGGAGGCCTGCGTTACCCTTTCATTGAACACCACCCTCGCCAGGAAGGGGTGCGCCTGGGAGGGAGGAGTCGGCTGCTGTGGCACGCTGAGCCAATCCGCCGCATTCTCAGTGACGTCATCCAGAAACCGGAAGACGTACCTCGGAGGGAGACTGAACAAACAAGCGTGCCGTTTTTACACCACAGGACATCACGACACTGGGCCATCCGAGACGTTACACGCTATTAGGAGGGAAGGACACTAACGGTTCATCCTCCCTGATGGCGCTCTGGCCCGCAGGTGGTGGATATAGAGATAGCACCCGTTCCCAGAAGGACGCGATCCAGGGGTCGATCAGTCCATCTGCACTGTTGGACACAAAGGTTAGACTATAGTCAAGCAAAGTTGAGAGGATACAATAAGTCTATGGCACAGTATTGATTTCAAAAGTTATAATACTGAGCCAGTATGACATTATGAAAACAACAGAGCTTGTAAAAAAATATGATATATACCAAGATCCCAGGGAAAACCATATGACAGCCTCTTACCCCAGGTCATGCTGGTCATCCGCCAAGCCCACAGGCAGCAACACACTGGCCCCCAGCTGCATGAGACGCTTGTGGAGTTTCTTAGCCACAAAGTTGAACCTACAAGTGATGATGTAACAGTATTTAAAGTAATAATTACGATATATATGCCATGTCCCTGCTGGCGCTGGATATTGGGGGGGGGAAATGTATTCATTGAGCATCTGTCACACAGAGGGGAACGCGATTGGCCAACACCGTCCGGGAACGGCAAGTTACTCGTCACAACGGACTTGTAATGATTTATGTGAGGATGTTTTCAACAAGAACAACAAAAACTCACTTGGGATATGAGGAGTCGCCCAAACCCAGGACGGCATAGTCTAGTCGACACAGAGACCCAGCAGGCAAAGACTTCCTAAACACAAACCTCCAGAAATTCTGAAGAAAATTAAACAAAAGATAAAGGGTCCAAAATGCATGCCGAGGTGGTGAAGTCCCTTTGGATCATTTGTGTTGGGTAATTTAAGTGCAAACTGGCAAAACAAAGATAAAAAGCAGTTGATACAATAGCGCAGAGAAACATACACAGCTTTAACATTTCTTTGATACCTTCATGTTGTCTGGTGGATCGCCTTGGCCAGTGGTGGAACACACAAACACAACCAGAGACTCAGAGATGAGGTTCGCCTGTTGATGTACACAGTGTTTAGGTGCATGTGTCGAACCTCCTGTTTAAAGATGTACTCGAGGACTTTTGCTATTCACAAAATCAGCACCGGCACATGACTGGGTCTCAACCCCAGACATTATCTGCCGTAATAATTGGAGTAAAGCAAATGTCTGTCATATCAGTTCATTTCTGGCATTGCGAGGTGGGTCTGTTTTTTGTATAAAACCTGGAAATCATTTAAAAAGTTTATTCTTGAAGGTCACCCCAGAATGACCAATTAAAATATTAGAAGAACAAGGGTTGCAAAATACCACTACTTAGTCTTAGTCATAGTCTGGAACCCTTTATAAGTAGAATTAGCCCTGTGCAATTAGAATGTTCCTACCTCAGCCAGCCATTAAATTCCCGGTTTGAAAATATGAGGTTTGGAAGACATTGGGTACAAATCAACACACCCATATGACAGTTTCCAGGGACCCAGGAAAATATATATATTTCACATTGGCAGAACTGTCTGGTTGATTAAACAATTTTCAACTGACCACATTGTAACTATCAAGTGCCTCCACCCTGACTTGCATTCGCCTCCTCTGTGCCTGTCGTCCGATCCGCTCGGCCGTGTCCTGAGCAGTGCCCGTCTGACTCCCATATAAAATCAACAGAGTTGGGGCTGACATTGTCACTGTGAATGACGAATAAAAGATGACAAGATCATTATGATTTTTCCAATACATCAGTCAGCGCACATCAACTTATTGAACTGTTTATTTTTTTGTCATTATGTTATAATGTACTCACAAGATAGCTTCCACAAACAATCAGGTTGCATTTGCTTGAAGGAGCGTTATTCTACTCGTTTTTATGTTTACACACGCCATACTGACTCAGCTCAATGCAAAAGCACGACAATTTAAGACTACTCTAATTCGCACGAATACTAGTCGTTACATTTATAGAAACTTACAAGGTAACAATCATTCAGTGTCGCGCCAACAATTTAGAACTTCTCGATAGCGCAGGAAGCGAAAGTATTCTAACCGGTATCTAGCTATCCGTGCATATAGCCCTGGGTGCAGTTGTCAGTGGTCATATGTACAACATTTGTTAGTTGCTAGCTACGTGATGAATTCGATTTCTTACACCACTTTCATCTTGTCTCTGCTGCACAGCTGGATAGCTAACAAACGTGGATGTCAATTGAAAATCACATATCCATTTTAAATAGCCAGATAGGTTCTCGGACAGTAAGAAAAGTGGATTGCTAGTTAGTGTCTTATTTAGTATGTCTGCCGCACAGCTCATATGATGCGGTTATTTTCAACTGCATTGGCTACGTGACAGATCCCTCGTTCACAAAATACTTCCAGAAGATCCCGCGTTCAGTTCATGATACTTACCTAGAAAAGCTATAACATATTCTCTTAGGGCAACAAACTCTTCATATTGACCCAATAAGGTTTGAGTATTGACCTGGACTACCTTCCTTCCAGCATGTTGTTGTGTTGCGATTTACGGCTGCATCACGTGAGTTGCTTGATTCCCGTTTTACGACAGTAACTTGACTGGTCAGTTAACCCGAAACCAGACCAGGTGAGGTTCATTTGATGTTCCATCATTTGAAAAAGCCTTTTGTTTCCAAACAATACTCTATTCAAAAGGTACAACAGAGGCTTCCAGGAATGCTTTGTCATTATCAAAATGTAGATCTTCTGATGCCCAAAGCAGGTGACTGCTACATGTTTTCTGTAGTTTATTTCAAAAGATTAGGTCATATTAAAGGCTTCTATTTTGTCACACAGATGACACGATTCATATTCCGACATTCCACACTCAGAGTAGATAAGATTTTATTTGAATACATTTTCCACATTACAATTAATATTGTACCAGTGAATAAGGGTCTCAAGTAACATTGTCATCATGTCAACACAAAATTACATCATGTTTGGCATAGTATAAAATGATAATCCAACAGAAACAAAACTACATAAAAAGCCGGTAGCCAAGCGGTTAAAACAGGGGTCTCCAAACTATTCCACGGAGGGCCGTGTGTCTGCGGGTTTTCTCTCTCTCCTTGTACTTGATTGACTAACTAGGCTACTGATTGGTTAATATCTACCTTCACCTAGTTGTGTAGGTGTGAACTAGGAACTAATTTATAGGAAAAACCAAAAACCCGCAGACACACGGCTCTCCGTGGAATAGTTTTGGAGACCCCTGGGTTAAAAGAAATGAAGCACCAGACTGCTGGATATGAAACAATAAACACATGCATACTATGAGGGTTATATGCGTGAAACAGGACAAAAAAAACAGAAATAAACATAACAATGTCCCAAAAATTAACATGCTTTCTTTCTATGTGTTAATCCACTGGCTTCTCTGTCATTTGGTCGTTCTCACAGGTGACGTGTCATTGCTGTGATGGCATTGCTACAGGACAACAGTGCCACACAAAACAGTGGTCCACAAGAAGGAATTTTAGTACATAGCAGATTGAAGTGTGTGTGAAGCGGTTTAATTTGGGGAAGTTCAGCATTTAAGACAGAGTTCAAAATATTTTTGCCAGAAAACATCCTACTTTGGAATGAATATTAGGTTTATCCATCTTCATCATCATTATAGCTAGGCCGAATCTTAGGCTGGTGGTCAGGGCGTATTGTGTGCCAGTGCGGAAAAAAGAGCAATCTGGCCTCCATCAAGTAGGTACCAGGCCTACTGCATCAGATGGCACTCATAATTATGGTAATTTATATGCCCATTTAGTTTCTGACTGAACTCTATTTCAGGAAAATGAATTTTGGAAAGATATCACCCAGCCGTGAAGTGTATATGACAACATCCCATAATATGCATTGTAACTATTCATCAATATAGCAGCAGAAAATAAAAGCTCTTCACACACAAATTAAATCATAGATTTAGTATTTCTTTTCTGTAAATATGTACATTCAACAGTGGCTGAAATATGTAAATAATTAAGATACCGACACTCCTTCCACAGCATTATGCAGACCTGAAGAAAACATGTTCTTTTGTCATGGTACTTTCCAGCAATGTCCCAGCAACTATGGTGTGTGCATTAACAGCCCAGCAGAACTGGAATTTGGCTGCGTTCAGTAGTGTGAAGAGCCCTTGACAGTCTGAGGTGATCTACGGTGGTAAACATGGTGGTATATGCTAGGAGAGAGTATGTCTGCATCTGCGCGATAAACATGAAAGTGCATTTAAAATCCCAATATATAAATGGTCGACCATGTAGCCAGCAAAGGACACGGAGATCCTCACAATTAACATTGCACTTGAATATCATTCAATTTCCTCATATTCAGCATGTTTTTGTTTTATACTTGATTGTTCTGTTATCCTACAAGCGTACTACCTGCTGGAGCATGCAATGTTAAAGGTTAGGTTTAGAGTGACATGTAATAGTTCTTAACTAACCTGAAGTGGTATTGATAGGTACTGACCAGGGGACAGGTGCAGGGGTTTGGTTTGAGAGACTGGGCCTTAAGTTCCAAGAAATTGAAAGAAATACAAAGAACAGTAGAGCCCTTGAGGAGTTGCAGTGCTTTGGGATCATAGGAAGCAATTATATTAATATGTAAAATACAGTCCAAAGTTGTGGGTCATTAGAAATGTCCTTGTTGAATTTAAAGCAACGTTTTTGTCCATTAAAATATCAGAAATGCAGTGTAGACATTGTTAGAATTATAAATGAAAAATGATCGTTTTTTAATGGAATATCTGCTTAGGCGTACAGAGGCAAATTGATGATTAAAAGGCAAATTGATGATTGCAATTATGTTAGCACAGCTGAAAACTGTTGTGTTGATTAAAAACGCTATAAAATTGGCCTTCAGACTAGTTGAGTATTTGGATCATCAGCAACTGTGGGTTCAATTACAGGGTCATAATGGCCAGATCAAAGAAAATTTGTGAGACGCAGACCAAATGAAAATATCTGTCAAGCATGGTGGAAGCAATGTGATGGTCTGGGGGTGTTTTGGTGGTGGTAAAGTGGGAGATTTGTACACTTGATTGGAGCCAATCCTCACACACACACACTGCTCCAATAAAAGAACAATGACCCAAACCACACCTCCGATCTACTCAATAACTATTTAGGGAAATAGCAGCCAGTGGATATTCTGTCCAGCACAGCCACCGGATCTCAACCCAACTGGGAGCAGCTTGACAATAGGGTACGTAAGAAGTGCCCATCAAGCCAATCCAACTTATGGAAGGTGCTTCTTGAAGGACTGGATGCAATCTCTTTAAAAAACTGACAACTAGTATGCCAAAGATCTGTAAGACTGTAACTGCATTGATGAAGGCATAGTCTGAATGCAATAATTATTTCTATAAAAAATTAATTCTAACCTCATCAATTACTTTATTTTCAATTCATTTTGCTATGTCTCATCCAACCAATTTCATGTATTTTTTTTTATGGACAACAATGGTCTAAGTGAACCCAAATGTTTGAACTGTATACATATATAAAACTGTGAACCTTCCACCCAACATTGTTTATATGAATAACCATATTAATTTCTTATAAGGCGTTAATGTTGACTGATATATTTTATACCGTTTATCAGTTCCCATCCCTATCTATTACATGGAGAGAGGAGTAGACCGACGTCTCTGAATAGTAGAAAGGCCAACAGTCACGCACGAAAACACACACACACGCGCACGCATACGCACACGCGCACGCACTAAGCAAAAACAGGCTATTTCACCCGGTCCCACCATGTCTGACGGCATCATTACATGCGGTCTAGGAGCCGGTGGAACCCACATGCTAACCAGTGTGTGACTGTTGGCCATTTGGGTAAACTGAAATGATGCTGTCGCAGATACAGCCATGCAAAAGACAAGAGCGAACAAGTGAGATTGTGACCATGTTCCGGGCCTGACCACGGGCCGGCGGACCCGCGGGGAGGGGGTCAGTCCGGGCCCCTTCAGCCATAATAGAGGCGCACGTGCTGGGTGATGTTGCTGCGACAGAGGGGGCATTTCTGGAGGGCATCGCTGCACACCTGGCAACAGCAGACATGACCACAGGGCAGGAAGATGACCTGAGACTAATGGTGATAAAGCAAGAGAGAGGGTGTCATTAAACATAGCAAGGATATGAATGTGTGCGCGCGTGTGTGTGTGTGTGTGTGTGTGTGTGTGTGTGTGAGACAGACATTTACAGAGTTTAGGATTAGGTTTAGCATTTACAATTGGTGTTAGGATTAGGGTTAGGGGTTGAGGCACACTGCAGGCTCCTCACCTCCATTTCCATGCACACCACACACTCTGAGCTGCCTGGAGCCTCCATTAGGCTGGGCGCGGAGGGTGTGACCGAGGTCTTCGGGGGGGGCGGGGCCTGGTCAGGGGCGCTGGGCTGAGCAGACGGGACTGCTCCCACTTCCTGTGGGTGGGGCTTACAGGCCCCTGGGGAGGGGAGGGGGACAGAGACTTAACCGTAATTGAATCGTCACTTGTAGCCCCTGTGCAGGGTAAGACTTGCAGTGTGTGTGTGTGTGTGTGTGTGTGTGTGTGTGTGTGTACCTTCTTCAGGCAGTTCAGTTGGCTGGCCCTTGGCCCAGTTGAGAAGAGCCTGTTGGACTCCAATCTCATTGATTCCCAGCTGGAAGTACAGGAAAATAGAATCCTGAACACTCACTCAAGCCTATTTGTTCTTCTACTGTATCATTTTGAGGACCAGAACAACGATTCCCAAAATCTCTTAATAACCCTTACCCAAACATTAACCTCAATGAGATAATCTTTATGCCTGAACGTAACGATCTAACACTAATCCTAATCAAATAATGTCTTAACCTTAACCCCTATGGAGATATCCCTCATCCCGGGGGGGACTGGGATAAAACACCTCACAGGGATCCAGTTATCAGGTTTTAGCATGTTTTTGTGGACCTCTGTCCTCACATGTATATTAAAATCAGGAACACACAGACGGACAGACTGCCATCTGGCATTGAATGCACGCTTCTGCACACACATTCACACGTGCACTCGCGCACACGCGCACACCTTGCTGAGGTCTGGGGGGGTCATGTGACGCAGGGCCTGGACCGTGACCCTGTGATGTGCCATGATGGGGAGATGGTGCTGGGCTGACAGTTTACACAGCAGATTGACCAGGTCGCTCTCCACACCAGCCTCCTGGGAAGACAAAAGAGACATCCAGAGACAGAGAAACGTCTGTATGTAACGTTCATTCCGCTATGTCCACCAACAGCCATGAATGGCTAGTGAACGCAACTAGACAAATACATCTCAGAAATGGCACTTCAACCAAAACAACTGTCTGGATGATGCTTCAACACTACAAGAGGAAAATCAGGTCAAACGTGCTAAAAACAAAACCAAATACCCCTTTTACCCTTAACCTTTAATCATGTGACTCCACAAGGCTGAGCTGGAAAGTTCCCCATAATGTTCCGGTGCTATACAGGGGTGTACCTGCATGCGCAGCGAAAGAGGCTTGGCATCCAGGAGCCTCTGGTACTGGATCATCCAGTAGTTCTGCTGGTTGGAGTCACTCTTCAGCTCCATCTCAGCCAGGACCTGTCGCAGCTCCACCTCCCGCTGGTCCTTCTGCTTCAGCAGCTGCTGCAGGAGGTCGCTGAGGGCGGAGCGCTGGTCCGACAGAACCTCCTGCACAGACGGGGACAGAGTGCAGACCGGGACACCCGGCGTCAGCGGAGAGCCACGGCGTTGCACAAACACAACCAGCTGCGCGCGTCAACCGGCGCGGAGAAACAAGTCGCCCTCTACGTGAACCGTTCGATAAGCGGACAGGCAAGCGCGCCTACGCCCATCCATCTTAAGAGGAAATGTGAAATGTACTCATGGCAGGGTGACAAGGATGAAGCCAGGACACTCAACCAGAGAAGGCAGCGACAGGATAGAAGCCAATGAGGAACCGAAACAAAAAGGGCCATGAGAGTCATCAGGGCCTTTATGACGTACCTGCAGGTTCTCAGCGTCCAGGTTGCGTCTCTTTACCTCCAGTCTAGTCAGTTGCATTAACTCTCCTTCTATTAGCCTTATCTAGAGACATGGGAACATAGCAGGGAGGTGAGCTGGAGGGTCCTGAAGGGGGATGAAGTCATGCATGTGATGTCAAAGCTCTGGAATAGATGGATGCTGCGTGGTTTCGTCGGTACAGGCTGTAGCTTCCAAACAAAAAGAACAGCAGCCTGTGCGGGACAGCTGTTTGTTCGTGATTAGCTTGAACAAAAGCCAGCACCTCCAGTGCTTTTTTTAGAGCCTTCGATGTACAACCCCCTGTCCAAAAAGGTTGGGACGCCGGGTAAAATGGAAATAAACACAGAACGCAATGATGTGCGAATCGTTTAAACTCTATATTCAGTAGGAAACTGTACAAAGACCACATTTCAAATGAGACATTTTATTGCTTCTTGAAAAACCCATGCACACTTTGATTTGATGCCAGCAACACGTTTCAAAACTGTTGGGGCAGCGGCAAACAAAAGAATGGAAAAGTTGTATAATGCTCAAAACCTAAATCTGGTAGAGTATCACACAACTAATTAGGTCAGTTGGCAACAGCTCAGTAACAATATTGGGTATAAAAAGATCATTCCAGAGAGGATGAGTCTTTCAGAAGTAAAGATGGGGAGGGGTTCACCACTCTATGAAAGACTGCAGGGGCAGATAGTGCAACAATTTAAGAATACCGTTTCTCAATGTCAAATTGCAAAGAGTTTGGGGATCTCATTATCTATTGTACATAATATCATTACAAGGTTCAGAAAATCTGGAGAAATCTCTGTATGCAAGGGACAGGGCCAAAAACCAATTTTGGACGGCCGTGATCTTCGGGCCCTCAAGCGGCACTGTAATAACAGACACGATTCTGTAGTGGAAACATTGCATGGGCGCAGGAGCACTTCGGAAAACCATTGTCTGTGAACACAGTAAGTCACTGCATCCACTAATGCAAATTACAACTCCACCATGCAAAGAAGACACCATATATTAACAAGACACAGAACCAGCACTGCCTCCAGTGGGCCCGAGCTCATTTCAGACAGACTGAGGCAAAGTGGAAATCTGCACATATCACAGCAGCCTGGCTCCATAGTAAGAGTCTGGGTGCCAAACTGGGCTGCCTGCAGTCCAGACCTGTCACCCACTGAAAACATTTGGCACATTAAAAACTGAATATACCACAAAGGAGACCCCAAACTGTTGAGTAGCTGAAAATATATCATGCAAGAATGGGAATACACTTCAGTTGGTCTCCTCAGTTCCCAAATGCTGATTATTTTTAAACTTTATTGAAACTTGTTGCTGGCATCAAATTTAAAATTGGCACATATTTTTCCAAAGACAATAACGTTTCTCATTTGATACGCTGTCTTGTATTATTTTCATTTAAATATCTGGATAAATAATTTGCACATCATTGCATGCTGTTTTTATTTGCATTTTACTCAGCGTCCCAAAGATTTAGAAAAATAGGTTTGTATGTGATATTCTATGATACTGACTCTATAGTAGAAATTGTTTGTTTAGAAAATGTTTCAGCCCAGGGTGATGTCCTGTCCCCATTGGTGATGCAAATAAACATGAATGTTTGTACCACCAAAGAACACCAACTTTACATTGAACACTGAAATCATCTTGAACGTGTGTTTTGTGACAGCCTGTTGTGACAGCCTGTTGTGACAGCGCACCTGCTCCCGGATGTAGCCGTGCACACTGTCCTTCTGAAGCTGCAGTGCTTGGAAGGCTGCCTTCTGCATCTCCTCCTGTAGAGGGCAACACAGAGTCAGCTCACACTCTCATCGCCCAGTTTCCACCCTCACCCCAACGCGATGCCCTCACCCCAACGCGATGCCCTCACCCCAACGCAATACCCTCACGCCAACGCAATACCCTCACGCCAACTACTTTTGGCAGGCGGTACACTTTAATCACACTGAAGGAAACTTGGGAGTCACGCAGATATACAGGATATTCAGCAGTCCTTCCACCGCGACCAGGGACAGAATGCCATTTTCAAGCCACACATGTAACACTTATGAACGTCACAGGTTAATGAGAGCTCGTTTGCATTCATTATCCAGGGTCTTATGACAATGCCACAAACGATCTCATTCGCTATCCAGGATCTTATGCTGACAAATATGATCTGGTTCCATAATCTCAGCATGTAGCGTTGTCAAACCCTTAACGTGGCAACGAGCAAATGAAAAGGTTTGGGTTCAGTGCGTGATAACATCCATGTTATGAGAACTATGTCTTCACACTCCAGACACCAACCCACACGCTTTTCCTCCAAAGTCCTTCCACTGAAATCAAACCACTGGATGGAAAAATAAATAATCCACGCAGATGTTAGAATCTGGATGTAAACATAGCTAATGATGCATATAGCAGTGAAAATAAATGTTACCTCCTGTAGGATTTGAGCAATGGCTTTGGATTTGTCTAGCTGCTGCAGAGAGAGCACCTGATCGAACTTCCTGTCCTGGCTCTCCAGACTACAATGACAGGAGACAGGAAGCAAGGTGGACATGAGTTTGTAAACAGGAACCTGGCAAAAGACTTCCAGAGAACTGGATTAGACCAAACATATCACTGACACACACTTTGTATGAGTTTCACTATCCTGCTGGGGCAGAGATTTCGCAGGTCCTCATGAGGAAAATAGGTATTTTTGGGTTAGGATGTAGGGAAAAAATAGGGTTAGGTTTTAAGGTTTATGTATTAGGGGTAAAAGACGATGGGATCAATGTTTTGTGCCCTGCCAGCAAAGAAATGTGTAAATTCTGTGTGTGTGTGTGTGTGTGTGTGTG
>JACXGJ010013901.1:0-15570 GCA_016801105.1 Esox niger | reverse complement strand
TGGTTCATGTGTGGTTTAGGTAGAGATAACAGAACATCCAGTATTAGTGGTTCATGTGTGGTTTAGGTAGAGATAACAGAACATCCAGTATTAGTGGTTCATGTGTGGTTTAGGTAGAGATTACAGAACATCCAGTATTAGTGGTTCATGTGTGGTTTAGGTAGAGATAACAGAACATCCAGTATTAGTGGTTCATGTGGGGTTTAGGTAGAGACAACAGAACATCCAGTATTAGTGGTTCATGTGTGGTTTAGGTAGAGATAACAGAACATCCAGTATTAGTTGTTCATGTGTGGTTTAGGTAGAGATAACTGAACATCCAGTATTATGGGTTCATTTGTGGTTTAGGTAGAGATAACAGAACATCCAGTTTTAGTGGTTCATGTGGGGTTTAGGTAGAGATATCAAGTTGACCTGGATGTTCTGTTATATGACATAATGAGGGAAAAATATTTGAACCCCTGCTGATTTTAATGTTTCTCTGGATTTTTTGTTGTTATACTGTCTCTCACTGTTCAAATAAACCTGATCATTTCTTTGTCAGTGGGCAAATGTACAAAATCAGCAGGGGATCAAATAATTATTTCCCTCACTGTATATGCTGACTGCTGTCAAAGACACATGGCTGTACAACAAGTACAAGCACAACATTTATGTAACTAAATTAAAGTTTAGACAGATCAATGCTTTGTTTTGTAGTTTTTATGAGATTTGATGAGATGGTTCAGAGATCAGTATTAATACAGTCACATAGTAACTCTGGTGGAGAGAAACAAACTGACCTGCATGTCTTCTGATGGCTTTAAAAACTGAAATATAAATAGTCAGGTTATGAGAATAAACAGCATGTTGACATGTTATTAAGAATGACATTGATTTTAGCCCCTTTAGTCCAGGTTAAGACTGGCCTTGGACCTGCTTAACTTGCATTCATGTTAGTGTTTGTTAACCCTGTGCTATGCTGTCATCCTAGGCTAATTATTCACACTTGTTTGCTCTAAGCTCTGGGGAAAAGGGGAAAAAGGAATTAGTGAAGGTTTGCATATTGGGGCTCAATGGATCATTTCACTCTTTTCTGGGGATGTCTGTATTATTGGAGAGGTCATGAACCCTGTTCCCCGTAAATCTACACCTCTGTGCGGGCTAACAGACAAACACGACATTTGACTACTCTACTACTGTAGCTATTTCTCTGAGACTAAGCCAGTGAACTGAAATGAGTGATGGGACTGAAACAGAGTTCCAGTGTAGATGATGGTAACAGCGTGCATCACATGAAGTCATTAAAGTGAAAGGGCCTTTATTGTGATTGGATACTAAACGTTCTATGCTTTAGTTTTTGTCCCTGTTTCACTCTGGTTATTTTGACTCTGTTTCTGGGGCTAGCCGTGAAAAGTCGGTACTAGCCCTGATCCCTTGTAGCACCTCTTTTGAAACAGGGGTCTAGTGGATCTCCAATAACAACCTTACGAACAGAAAAGTATTATATCTTTGCAAAACAGTCATTTGATATTTCTATCAAACACAATGTCAGTGTTAACCAGAATAAACACAACTTTCTACAAAACAAGGTCTCCAATGAGGTCCATTTAGTCAGAATGGACCAAGCAAGGAGATCAGATTCATGGTGGTGGAGCAGCTCACTTCATAAAATGAACTCCTCACCTCCACACCTCCTCACCTCCTCACCTCCTCACTTCCTCACCTCCACCTCGTCAACAAAGATGAGGTGGGGAACAGAGGGAGGAGAAAGGAAGGAAAGAACAAATATCGTTCTTGCTGTTTTCAATCTATCTCCTTTCACATATTGTGTGTGTGTGTGAGTGTGTGTGTGTATGATAACTCACCATAGTCCTTCCTGAGGTCAACTGAAAAAAGTAGAGAAGATGATTCAGAACATCATGAACATGTCAACCAGTAGATGCAGTCTGTTTAGTCATTGATTTGGGTGTGATCTGGTTTAGAGACACTTAAACACTACTGAACCTGCAGTTGGTTGACTTGACCAATGGTGTCATTTGTCAACTCTAATTGCTATCAGAGTATAAGTGTATTATGTACATTTTCTGTGGATGGGTTTGCACATGCTTGCAGGGGGCAGGTTTTACAGTGGCAAGGAAAATTATGTTAATCCTTCAAGAGTACTCAGAATTTTTTGTCTTCCTCAAAATCACAACAACATACAAACAATTATACGTTTTAATCTTTTTTTCAACATCAAGGAGTATGTTGTGACTCAACTGTTATGACAAAATGATGCGCAAATCAGGGTAACAAAAGGGCTCACATACTTTTTTTAATAAACAGTGGGAAGAACAAGTATTTGATACACTGCAGATTTTGGAGGTATTTCTACTTGGAAAGGATGTGGAGGTCTGTAATTTGTATTATAGGTACATTTCAACTGTGAGAGATGGAATCTAAAACAAAAATCACATTGTGTGATTTTTAAGTAATTAATTAGCATTTTATTGCATGACATAAGTATTTGATACATCTGAAAAGCAGAACTTAATATTTGGACCTTGAGATGCTTCTTACGGAGACACTCCTTATAATTGTAATCCATGACGGTGTACTGTGTTATTAATGGTTTTCTTTGAGACTGTGGTCCCATTTCTCTTCAGGTCTTTGACCAGGTCCTGCCGTGTAGTTCTGGGCTGATCTCTCACCTTCCTCATGATCATTGATGCCCCACGAGGTGAGATCTTGCATGGAGCCCCAGACCGAGGGAGATCATCTTCCATTTTCTAATAATTGCACCAACAGTTGCCTTCTTACCAAGCTGGTTGCCTATTGTCCTGCAGCCCATCCCAGCCTTGTGCAGGTCTACAATTGTATCCCTAATGTCCTTACACATCTCTCTGGTCTTGGCCATTTCGGAGAGGTTGGATTCTGTTTGATTGAGTGTGTGGACAGGTGTATTTTATACAGGTAACAAGTTCAAACAGTAGCAGTTAATACAGTTAATGAGTGAAGAACAGGAGGGCTTCTTAAAGAAAAATATACATGTCTGTGAGAGCCAGAATTCTTACTGGTTGGTAGGTGATCAGATACTTAGGTCATGCAATAAAATGCATATTAATAATTTAATTAATTTAATGTGATTTAAAAAAAAAAAATCGATTACGTCTCACAGATGAAGTGTACCTATGGCAAGAATTACAGACCTCTACATGCTTTGTTAGTAGGAAAACCTGCAAAATCAGCAGCGTATCAAATACTTGTTCTCCCCACTGTATGTATGTACAGTAAGAATTTATGCACACAAATAGATGCTACTCACTTGTCTCCTTTCTGAGGTCATCTGTAATGTATATAAATGAGGGAAAACAGTGAGTTCATTATGAACATGAACACTACATCCAGTGTGATTTAGTAGAACAAAGATTGATGGGCCAAAACATTATGACCACCAGCCTGGTAGGTTGATGTTTATTTGTCAAATGCACTGAACAAAACAGAGTCATCCTGCACAATGAAATTACTATGACAAGGCACCTGACAGCTAAGTAGTGAGATTTAAGAAAAGTAAATGAGCAAAAATATTGCTAAATATTAGGCTATAATATACAGTACATAAAACAGAAAACTATTAGCAGCAGTTTAAGAGTACTGTAAACTAGCAGCAATACTGGTAGTAGTATTGAATATTATAGACATGGCAAGTATGGAAATAATATACGTAACAATGTAAACTAGCATGTATTCTTGGAATAGTAGGATTGGCAGTATGAACAGTATGGTAGAAGTATTGAATACTATAGATACATATGGGTGTAATGTGCTTATGAATGGAACCTGAAAGGACATCAGAGCATCTGGAATATACGTGTGTGGTCTTTATGATCATGGCTCAGTGTTACTGGTTGAGGAGTCTAATGGCCTGAGGGATAAAACTGTATTTGAGTCTGGAAGTGTCCTGATGCTCCAGTAGTATCTACCTGACGGCAGCAGTGTGAACAGACCATGGCCTGGGTGGCTGTGATCTTTGATGTTCTGGTAGGGTCTACCTGACGGCAGCAGTGTGAACAGACCATGGGCTGGGTTGCTGTGATCTTTGATGATGTTCTGGTAGGGTCTACCTGACGGCAGCAGTGTGAACAGACCATGGCCTGGGTGGCTGTGATCTTTGATGATGTTCTGGTAGGGTCTACCTGACGGCAGCAGTGTGAACAGACCATGGCCTGGGTGGCTGTGATCTTTGATGATGCTCCAGTAGTATCTACCTGACGGCAGCAGTGTGAACAGACCATGGCCTGGGTGGCTGTGATCTCTGATGATGCTCCAGTAGTATCTACCTGACGGCAGCAGTGTGGACAGACCATGGCCTGGGTGGCTGTGATCTTTGATTATGTTGTGCTTTCCTCAGGCATCATGTCTGGTAGATGCCTTGCATGGAGGGGAGACGGTGCTGTGGAGAGATTCCCTCCAACTCAGGACTTTGTGAATTCAAAAGAAGTGGTTAATGACATCATAAAGCTGTGCTGGTCAACAGAGCAACCGACTTTATGATGTCATTGTCTACTATGGAATTGGACTGATTCATACAAACAGTGGCCACAAATGCATTTTTGCTTGTAGTTTATCAGTTTGTGTGATTCAGGCCACCTGATCCTGTGGCAGGGCGCCAAGTACGCCTCTCCAAATTTAACAAACTATGTTTTAAAAAGAGAGGAGTTTTTGAATTCAATGAATGCATGCATGCTAGCACAATGTGACGCCAGCTAGCAAGGTAACGGTTCTTCATGAGGGGTGTTGAAGAACAGGTGGACCGGCAGGTACACGTTTATGTTAATAAGACACTCAGCAAGGGAACAGTTCTTTACTTGTTGCGCTGAGGAACGACTGAACCGTCAAGTGTGTGTGTGAATGAAGAGATCTCCTTCTGTGTGTGAAAAGAGAGCATCTAGCTGGGTGCCAGACAGTGTGTGTGTGTGTGTGTGTGTGTGTGTGTGTGTGTGTGTGTGTGTGTGTGTGTGTGTGTGTGAGGAGATCTCCGTCTGTGTGTGAGAAGAGAGCGTCTAGCTGGGTGCCAGACAGTGTGTGTGTGTGTGTGTGTGTGAATAAGGAGATCTCCGTCTGTGTGTGAGAAGAGAGCGTCTAGCTGGGTGCCAGACAGTGTGTGTGTTTAATCAGAGCTAGAGAGTGGTGGGTATAACTTGTAAATAGAACAGGACTTTGTTCTGTTGTGAGGGCAGAGGAAGTTTCTGTCTAATAGGAAACAATTGTAACTACTTGTAAAATGAATGAAAAGAGAGAAACTGAATTACAGATAGAAACGTGGAGATTATGTTTTCAGTTGTTACATACTTATCTAGAGAGTAATAATATTACTGTTATTGCCTTTTCATTGATAATATCAAGATTAATGGAGGCCTGGAGAAAAAGTGTGGTTCTAATTGAGAATTAAAGGAGAGTTTAATGAGAAGGGAAACAGAGCGTTCAGGGCTACCAGAGAAATGAAATTATCTTTATTTTGTTAGAAGATCATATAGAAAAAAGGATGAGATTACAATTACCAAATTCTAGACAGAAGTAAGGAAAAAAATGCAAATTGTCAATATACAGACACAGGGGAAGTAATAGCAAATTATACAGTTATTACATGTGAGGAAAAATTGACAGACAAAGATGAAGATTGTGAGATAGACGTGTCACAAAGTACTTGACGTCCATAACAATGGACAAGGGATTTAATCAGGTAGACCGTACTTAGATGGGCCATATCTGACAAAGACAAAATATGGAAGGGTTTGTATTGTTTTAACTATGATTAAAAAAGAGAGAGGTAAATCTTGTGATAATGCAAAGTTAATTGGTAATGCAATAAAAATAATGCAATAACATTGACTACAGTCAATTGTCTAATGATTTGGGATAATTATGTGTAAACATAGTGATTTAATTCTATTGTTTTGTAGATATTGGTTAGGTGGTCTGTTGATAGTTTGATTGAGTCCAGTTAAAGGACAGTGACAGGAGTCAACTAGATCAAACGGCTCTCGTCTGTCGCCCGTGAAATTGGGGAGTAACGCTTAGCATTCCAACCCAGAACACAGAGACACACAGGGAAAGAGGTACAAGATGACAGACACACCAGATTCTGGGAAGAAGATTCCTGTTAATAAAATAAATCACAATGGAGCAAAATTAGGTTCTGTATTGCACTATTAAAATGGGAATCGTTTTCCCGTTCCAATCTAAATGATGACACTTGACAGAGATGTCAAGTTTGAATCAACCGGCCAGTGTTAAATGTATTGTCTATGTATTTGTATGTCATGTGTTTGTCATGTATCTATGTTGCAAACTGCCTGCTTAACAAAACTAAACACCAACGCCATGCTTGCTTTTTTGTGTTATCTATTCTGTATGTCTACAAGATCAGTGATTAGAGGTTCAATGTAAAAGAAGAGAAGGAAAGTGTGTGCTACGTTGATGGAACATTTGTAAAATGGTAATTCCCAATTTAGCCTAGATGTTCTCGACGAGATCTGTTGTTAGATTATTGTGTAGAAGTAACAATTTCTTTCTCCCTTCAAATGTTCCATTGGGCACCCAACAGCCCTGTCACTGTTAGTGGTTTGTCCCTCCTTGGACCACTGTTGGTAGGGACTCACCACCTGATCAGGAGCAGTACAGAAGCCTTATCGTTTCAGAGATGCTCTGACCCAGTTGTCATGATTGGATCTTTGTCAGTCACTCAGGTCTAAACTCCTGCATCCAACATGTTGACTATGAGATCTGATTGTTCACCTACCATCTAATCTACCCAGACCTTAACATGGTCCCTTGTTAGGAGATGATCAACATTATTCACTTCGCCTGTGAGTGGTCATGATGTTTGGGCTCATCAGTGTATATTTTATCACAACTTACCTTTCCCTTTTCTGAGGTATGCTGTACAGAGAAGAAGACAGCAGTGAGAATTATATAAACATGTCAATCCAGTAGATGTGGTCTGTTCAGAAAATCCTAAGTCATGTGTAGTATATGTACAGGTGCTGGTCATATAATTAGAATATCATCAAAAGGTTGATTCATTTCAGTAATTCCATTCAAAAAGTGAAACTTGCATAATGTATACAGTCATTCCACACTGACTGATATATTGGCCAACTGAATAGTATGAACTTGAAAAGTATGAGCATGTACAGCACTCAATACTTAGTTGGGGCCCCCTTTGCCTGAATTACTGCAGCAATGCGGCGTGGCATGGAGTCGATCAGTCTGTGGTACTGCTCCAGTGTTATGAGAGCCCAGGTTGCTCTGATAGAGGCCTTCAGCTCTTCTACATTGTTGGGTCTGGCGTATCGCATCTTCCTCTTCACAATACCCCATAGATTTTCTATAGGGTTAAGGTCAGGTGAGGTTGTTGGCCAATTAAGAACAGGGATACCATGGTAAACCAGGTATTGGTAGCTTTGGCACTGTGTGCAGGTGCCATGTCCTGTGGGAAAATGAAATCTGCATCTCCATAAAGTTGGTCAGCAGCAGGAAGCATGAAGTGCTCTAAAACTTCCTGGTAGATGGCTGTGTTGACCTTGGACCTCAGAAAACACAGTGGACCAACACCAGCAGATGACATGGCACCCAAACCATCACTGACTGTGGAATCTTTACACTGGACTCCAGCAACGTGGATTATGTGCCTCTCCTTTCTTCCTCCAGACTCTGGGACCTTGATTGCCAAAGGAAATGCAAAATGTACTTTGATCAGAGAACATAACTTTGGACCACTCAGCAGTAGTCCAGTCCTTTTTGTCTTTAGCCCAGACGAGACGCTTCTGACGCTGTGTCTTGTTCAAGAGTGGCTTGACAGGAATGCGACAGCTGAAACCCATGTCTTGCATACGTCTGTGCGTGGTGTTTCTTGAATCACTGACTCCTGCTGCAGTCCACTCTTTGTGACTCTCCCCCAGATTTTCCAATGGGTTTGGTTTCACAATCCTCTCCAGGGTGCGGTTATCCCTATTGCTTGTATACTTTTTTCTACCACATCTTCTCCTTCCCTTCGCCTCTATATTAATGTGCTTGGACACAGAGCTCTGTGAACAGCTGGCCTCTTTTGCAAAATTGAAATTTCAGTCTGCGTGGAATGACTGCATACATTATGCAAGTTTCACATTTTAAATGGAATTACTTAAATAAATCCAATTTCTGATGATATTCTAATTATATGACCAGCACCTGTAATCTGGGTTATCAACATTAAGAAAGTCTTACCCTCTTGGTTGAGTAGACCATTCATGTGTGTATAATACGGTACTAAATGTAATTTGTTTACATTACTTAAGTGAGGTCATTGTGTCCAATCCCCACATACACAGTACTATATTCAAGGCATGAGGTTAAGATTAGGTTTAGAATTAGGCTTACAATTAGGGAAAGGACTACGTTTACGCACGAAAGGCCGGTTCAACAGACAGAGCTAAAGTCTAATCCTGGAACAATAAATTCTAACTCAATTTATCTCTATGGAACATTATTTTGCTATAATCATAATATATGGAACTGGCCTTAAAGGGTTAAGTTTAGATGTAAGGGTAGGTTATATTTAGGCATAAAAGTTAGGTTAATAAGGTTAGGGACAAGCTAAGGAGAGGGTAAGTGTGAACATGAGTCTGACATTTAGGGTTTGGGGCTGGGAGGTAGTGAAAGTACTTATTCAAGTTGCTACATTTTCTGTGCTCATATGAATGTAATCCATGGCATGTGTGTGCTTGCTTGTGTGTGTTTGTCTGCGTGTGCATGTGTTGATTATGTACGTATGATGTACTCACCCTCCCTCCATAGGTAATCTGTAATGTGTAGAGTATAGATGGAAGACTGAGAGAATATTATCACCATGATATAGTACTATATAGTAATACAACAACATTCCCCAAAAAGTCGGAACACTGGGTAAAATGTAAAGAACAGAAAATGCAATGATCTGCAAGTCATTTAAATCATATATTCAATAAAATAAAATATCAAATGTTGAAACTGAGAAATGTTATTGTTTCTTGAAAATGCCCTCTTTGCAAAACATCAGTAACATGACTGGATATAAAAAGAGCATCCCAGAGAAAAGGAGTCTTTCAGAAGTACAGATGGGGAGGCGTTACCACTCTGTGAAAGACTGCACAGGCAAATAGTACAACAATGTGAGAATAACGTTTCGCAATGTAACATTACAAAGATTTTAGAGATAACCTCACCTTCTCTGGTACATAATATTAAAAGACAGAGTATCTGGACAAATCTCTGCACATAAGGGACAAGACTGAAAACCAATATTGGATCTCCATGATCTTTGGGCTCTCAAGGGGCACTGAATTTAAAAAAGACAAGATTCTGTGGTGGAAATCACTGCAGGGGCTCAGGAACACATCTGAAAACCATTGTCTGTGAACACAGCATGTCTCTGCATCCACAAATCAAAGTTAAAACTACCAAGCAAAGAAGAAACAATGTGCAGCTCTGGAAAAAGACCACAGCACCGTATTCTTTCCTTTCCACAAAAGTTCAAAAGAAACGTTTTGAGTGAGGAACAGAACCGTGCAATTTGCAGTGGTCTCAATTTTTTCCAGAGCTGTATGGAAATAAGACCCAGAAACGATCCCGTCTCCTCTGGGTGCCATCTCATTTAAAATGGAGTGAGGCAAATTTGAAAACCATCCTGTGGTCTGACTAATATATTTTAAAATCTTTCCGTCTAAAAAGGAGAGGGACAATCCAACTTGTTATCAACACACTATTCAAAAACCACATGCGGGTGGATCACCGCCTTCCAGTCCAACTGGAGGCACGTGACGTGCTTGTCTTTTACGCCGGAACCGTGTCGCCACACTATGCCAGTGCCCCCTGACCAACAGCATCACCTCCCCTCACCAACTCCACTGACCAACAGCATCACCTCCCCTCACCAACTCCACTGACCAACAGCATCACCTCCCCTCACCAACTCCCCTGACCAACAGCATCACCTCCCCTCACCAACTCCACTGACCAACAGCATCACCTCCCCTCACCAACTCCACTGACCATCACCTCTCTAAGAAAGCAGAGCAGAGGATGTACTTCCTGAGGCAGCTGGAAAAGTTCAACCTGCCAAAGAACAAGATGCTGCCTTTCAGTCCATCCTGACCTCCATCACAGTCTGGTACGCCACAGCCACTGTCAAGGGCAAGGGCAGGCTGCCAACTCCACCAGACCTACACACCTCCAGGACGTGGTTCTGATCCCTCTTACCCTGGAAATGGACTATTCAGAACTCTCCCCTCTGGCAGAAGGTTGAGGTCTATCAGGACAGAATCCTCTCGCCACTAGAACATTTTCTTTCCTACAGCAGAACATGCCCCCAGGGCCAAACTGACTGTAGCATTTGCAGCCATCCAGACAATGTATTCTTCAGGGAAGGCCTTGCTTATTTCAGCAAAACAAAACCAAACCACATTCTGCATGTATTACAACAGTGTGGTTCTGTGGTAAAAGAGTCTGGGTGCTAAACTGGCCTGCCTGCTAATCAGGTGGCCATGAAAGGAGGTTCTTCAATACCACCCAGAAAGAAGGGTGGAAAATAGACAAGTTGAGTCTCTCCTCTGTTGTCTGTTCAACCTGCTCCAGTTATCTTTGGGCCCCAATGCAGAGTGAGTGTCAGCCTTCCAACCAGAACTCCTTACTTATGTAAAAAGAGCTTAATAAAATATATTGGATTGGTTGATATAAATTAGGCCTATAAGAAAATAAAGGGGTGTGAATACTTTTCATAGATTCTGTATGTTTGAAGGATACTCACCAAGGTTTGGGAGGTCATCAGTCCCGTCTATAGTAGATGGAAGACAGTGAGAACGTTAAAGACATGATCAGTAAAACTGTACGTTCAGTATAGTAGAATATGTATGATTCTACTCACCATTCTCCTTCCATAGGTTACCTGTCACGTCTACATTAAATAGAAGACATTGGGAAAATCATAGACATGAACAGTACATTATTTATAGAATTATATATATTAGATGTGTGCTCACATAAAAGGGGGGAATGATCTCTGACTGTGCTGTCATTCTCAAATAGTAATATATATGTGTGTTAAAATGGACAGAAATAAAAGGTGACATTCTGTAATTATGCATTAAATCCTTTTCTCATAATGCTTCAGTATACAGCAGAAATAGCTATTTTGACTTGACTGACCCAATACTTATGGTGGGCTCAGTAAAGAGACTAGTGAGTATGTTAGATACTGCTCACTGGTCTCCATTCTGAAGTTATCTGTAAGGTGTATAAAAGATGGAAGACATTGAGACCATCATAACCATGAACAGATTTGGGGAGTGACGGATCACAAAAAGCAGCATCTGTAATAATTATGATTACATTTGGATTACTTCAATTGAAATAGAATCTGTGCGAGAAATAATTGACAAATGTCAGATTTTATTATTTAACGTTATAAAAATATCGTTATTTGAAACAAAATATGAATTGCGCTGCTCAGTGCTTATGTGATCATCATGCGCGCAGAGGTGTACGCGCATTACCAGTTTAGTGACCGAGGAGGTTAAGATTTGGTTTGATGGCTGGAAAAATCTTCGACAATATTAGCCGAGTCATAACATTTTATTTCTTTATCTACTCGAAGCATAATTCTCAGCACACCGAACAAGACAGCCAGGACGAGTTGCACCGAATAACTTTTACAGGAATTGTTTAATAGATTAGGCAACTATTTGTTAGATAGCTGTAACATGGCGCTGCCTTGGATACTATTTGTTAGATAGGCAGCGCCATGTTACAGCTTCAAGATAAAATATTACATAGAATTTAACACGACATTTGAGGAGAAAGGGTGTGTAGGGAAGCACCCTGCTAAAGGATGGTGATTTGCATTTGACGCGACCACATAAACTCCGTCCATACAGGTCGACCTGATTCTGCTTGCTTTGCGTCTCTGAAATTGTATTCATTGGATAATTCACTCTTACTAAGACAAGAGTGTTTATAATCACAGTTGCTTCCACTTGCGTTTTGAAAATCCAGCGCTGATGGATATAATAATCGCAGGTTACGTTCGCGCAGGTAAACTTTATTTATATACGGATGTTCACGATTGCAAACGTGCATTCGCGTTTCTGCAACATTTTGAGACCGTTGGTTGTGGAGCAAATCATCAGACAACTCAAGATTTAGTTTATGCATGATAAACTATGGATATCTTAATTTTTATTTTAAGTAAATGACCCAACCCTGACCACGAACAATACATAAAGTACTATAATAAAATATGTATTTTAATGCTACTCACCATTTTCCCATATGAACGCTGTAATACAGAGTAAAAAAACATTATAAAGGAAAATGATTAACATTACAACCATTTGATCTGTAGTCCGTTTAGTAAATCCTTACAGTCATTAATGTTTTTTCTGGGTTAGAGGCACCTGATCACTACGTTCTCTGCTGTTTGGGTTGACAAATGACCTGTGTGGTTTTGGTTTTGTGAAGCTTCTCTTCGCCACGTACAGATAAAACACCTGTTGACATTATCTGTCATTCCCTCTCTGGCCCACTTTATTTCATTTATAGGACTGGATCTGGTCAAATCCACATTACTTACCCAGCACAGATCTCTGGGTTTCTGTAGACAAACAGATAACATGTTCAATGAGACACATAATACTGTATTTATACAAATAGAAATATACAACTCACCGATGTCCTCCCTTAGGTCACACGTGTACTATTTAGTGCAGTCAGTGGCGAACGTAACTATTGGACCTATGCCCTCTTTTGCAAGACCTTTTATTTTGCAAACCTATGTGGAAGCAATTATTTAATGACGGAGTCAAGCGGTCCCAAGCCACGCCTCAACTGTGGCTCACAAATGCAGCAAACATACGGAGGTTAGCCGGAGCCACTTCAGAAAAAAACTCGAAATATACATTTGCCCAAACAGACAGTAACTCAAATTGTGCCAGAATAAATTCGACCACAAAACTACTCACATTGTTTCAAGACCACTGACAGTATATGCTGTCAAAGAGAAAAAAGTTGCAACAAATAAGTATGCAAGATGAACTGTCATGTACCCAATACTTCCAATGGCAACGACATTACCTTTTATTTAACCACACAACCAGTGATCTATAGTTGAAATAATATTTTACACATTGGATTCAAAAGGACATGAACGAGAAAGCAACAAAAAGCAAGCTGTAGATGGAAACAAAAAGTCCACCCACCATTATGATTATAATTTAAAAACGTATTTCCTTCTGTCTTAATAAAAATAAGCGACAGGTTTATATAGATAGTCCTTTGATTTTAAATACAAAATAAGTCATTTTCGATTTAGATGAAAGCCAGGGCTGACTATCATTTCGTACACTGAGTGCGAAAATGCAATCCAGCTAGCTAGGCTCAAGCATGAGAAAACAAGATAAAGCCAGCTACTGGTTCTGAATTAGTGACGTATACAGAGGCTCTAGAGGGCTCTGAGGCGTCACACAATTGTCCCACCTATTACAAGACAATGTGGCCTAACCAATGAGCGTTGAGCCCAGACAGATTATTTCTATCGAGATACAGTACTACCAAAAAAATTCTTATTGGATAATTTTCCCGCATAGATATTTACCCTTTTTTCAACAAAAACTGAAGAACAATATTAGGAAGATCATTAAAATGAAGACAACCAGAAAAGAAATCAGGCAGGCCTAGTTCAGCTGGTTAGAAGGGATGAATGTTGTTGTCGCTGGCTGATTTTGATCAGCTGTGTCTTAAACCATTGTGCTATTTAAACAGCAGGAATGCAAACCTCAGCCGTTGTATGTTTCCTTAAAGAACGTGGACAACAGAACATTTATCAGAACTAGTGTACTCTTGTACAAAGATTACTGTAGATGGTTAGCAATGACTCCATGGCTGGTTTGTTTCTTTAGAAAATAATAAAATATAAACGGGTCACTTAATACAATTATGTTTAAGAAAAAATGAGAATCATGGTATTACAGAGTGGATATACATTGTTCCACTAAGGCTGAGAAGTGAATAAATATTTCTGAGAGACAAAAATGTCAATGTTGGAGAAGGGAATCAAACTAGGGGAAAATAATTTATGGTCTGGGATGTTCCCACAAGACCACTTGGCCTGCTGGTCCTCAGTTCAGCTCTGTATCGTCTCCGAATGTTGCTTCTACCCCAGCCATTACATTTTTGCTAAAATAATAACAATAGAATGTTTAGTAAAGTAACTAAAGTGTCCTCTTGTACAAGGATTACTGTAGATGGCTAAATAGCTGTACAGTCTAACTATAACAAAAAAATGACTACAATCACAACAAGGCTGGTTTGTTTCTTTAGAAAACAATAACAGTATAAAAAGTTCAAGTAACAATTATTCTCTTAAATACATGAGGTTCATGGTATTACAGAGTGGACATTTATTGTTGTGCCACGGCTGAAAAGTACAGTTTTATTTAGGCTAACTACTTAACATAGTGACTGAAGCTTGAAGCCAGTAAAGGTTTTTGTCTATCCTGAACAAATTCTAATGCCTACTTTGTTCTGAGGCGCAGATCGAACGCCAGCCAATAAAATGGAAGTCTGCGTCTCAAACCACTACGCTCTTTTACAACAGGTTGTCATTGTCAGGCTGAAGCAACTCACTAACTCAGTAAAAGACAGTCACTCTTATTAAACGGCTCTTCTAATCTTTACACATTAGTATCTATCCTGAGGCCCTCTCTGACGGTTCCCCATTGTTGGTAGTTGATAGAAGTGGGAACATGATAAACATGACAGAAGCATCTGGGTTAGAGACACTAAAACACTACTTACCCTGATGTTGGTTGAGTTGATCAATTTTCACACCTGGAGATTAAAAATGATTGTCACCTGCAGGTGTAGTTTACTATCCTCTTTCCATATAATACAACCACTATGAAATGTGAATGTGTCCACATTACAAATAACATTGGGCAGATACTGTATATTGTTAACAATTAATATCATGTTTCCATTACCTTTCTTTTTATGTATCCAGTAGACAGTCAGAGCTAACCCAATCACACAGATGACACCCAAAGGGAATAACACAAGGAAGGACAGTCTCCATGGAGTTGTGTAATTCAACAATGCACCTAAACACACAAACCATTAGACACCAAACAACTCACCTAAACACACAAACCATTAGACATCAAACAACTCAAATAAATTAACAAATTATTAAACATGAACAACGGGTTTTGTACTAGTATCAGACAAAAGTATCAGTTTGTTTGATAAACACTCATCAATCATCTATATTGATTATATTGTGTTACTCACTAGGGATGTGAACCTCTGTCTCCACCTCCTCAATGATTATATTGTATTACTCACTAGGGATGTGAACCTCTGTCTCCACCTCCTCATTGATTATATTGTATTACTCACTAGGGATGTGAACCTCTGTCTCCACCTCATTGATTATATTGTATTACTCACTAGGGATGTGAACCTGTGTCTCCACCTCATTGATTATATTGTATTACTCAGTAGGGATGTGAACCTCTGTCTCCACCTCCTCATTGATTA
>JACXGJ010013900.1:0-15590 GCA_016801105.1 Esox niger | reverse complement strand
CATCCATTCTTCCCATCTCTATCTCCTCATCCATTCTTCCCATCTCTATCTCCTCATCCATTCTTCCCATCTCTATCTCCTCATCCATTCTTCCCATCTCTATCTCCTCATCCATTCTTCCCATCTCTATCTCCTCATCCATTCTTCCCATCTCTATCTCCTCATCCATTCTTCCCATCTCTATCTCCTCATCCATTCTGCCCATCGCTCCACCCCCTCTCTCCATCTGTCTCTCTCAGATGCCCTTGAAAGGTTAGGACAGTGAATCTCCCTCTTCCTTTCGGATTAGAGAACATCCTGAAGAAGAGAATAGCAATTGGTATCCAAAACGCATGCACACAAACGCACGCACGCTAGCACGCGCAAACACACACACACACACACATCAATGGTACTGAAGTAGATCATGATTTGAAGCTTCAAGTTCCTTTGCAACAACATCACCCCAAACTAACATGGTCCACACATGTGTAAAAGGCGAGACAGCGTTTCCTCCATCTCCGGAGGGTGTGCAGATTAGGCACGGGGCCCCCAGATCTTCCGTGAGTCTCCAGCTGTGGGAGCAGGTCAACTGGTTGTCTCGCTGCCGCGAGGCAGCACATCTGACCACTGAACTGCGTGCTGCCAATATGTCAGGGCACAACATTCATGTCATCCACACTACACAGGACTGATCTGCCTCAAAGGTCAGCTGCATTAGACATGACACACTGCCGGGATATTTCAGCAGAAACACGTTAGATTGGAGAAAATAAATATAATTCAGAAATAGTGTTGATTCATTCGCCTGAATAATTAAAGTACAATATATTACATAGTGTATCTTAAGAACAATTACTTTCATTGCTGCCACAGTATTTCATTCAGTGACGTTTTTCATTTCATACAGGGTTTAGTGACCTTTATGAATCATGCTTATCATTTGAAATTACTTTTCGTTCATTACAATCTTTAACATTATTCTTATGAAATGTCTTCATCACCTGTAACTTTTTTATACATCTTTATAACCTGTAACATTTGATTTGATTGACACATGATCTGATTCTTGAATCTCCAATGCTCTGATTTGTTACAAACGCACACACATGCACACACATGCACACGCACACACATGCACACACACGCACACACATTTATTTAGCATACAAAGTCCCTGGAACCAAAGTTGATTGCCCTAAATAAAATAACGAATTGCTGCTAATCCTCGCCCTAAACCTGGAAACTCTGTGATCTCTGCTACAAAGTACAAACTTCCATAGAACCTACTGTGCAGTGGAGTCCAGCAACTGGGCTGTACGCTCAAAATTCATGAATGGCAGCTGGGACAACTGAAAAAAAAGATATTGCTAATGACATTATTTTGTTGTTCATTACTACACTCACAAACACATGTTCACACACTCACAAACCAACGCACGCACGCACGCACACACGCACACACGCACACACGCACACACACACACACACACACACACACACACACACACACACACACACACACTGGGGCCATTTGGTATCGGGCTAATCCAGGAGCGCCATAGAGACGGGCATTGTGTCCGCTGTGGAGTTCAGCTGAGGACAGGACGTCACAGAATAACAACACATTACGGCAGGACACAATCACTTCACTGTAGTTAACATCAAGGTCTTATTATATCCAATTTAAAACATACTCTTATTCTAAAGCGGGCTAAAGCCACCCACAGACAGTGCTGTCGGGTGGATCGTTCATTTTCACAGTAGAAAACAGTCTTAGTCTTCATATAGAACACAACAGAAGGAACAGCATGTGTTGTACCCAGCAGGGAAAGCCACGATATATCTTCAAACCAGGTGGAGATCCTTAGCCTAAAGCATGACTTTGAAGAATAAGTCACCATTTAAACCACTAGGAGACAGGTTTAAGTGGATAAATCCAGAAATACTTTCACGTCTTCTTCAAAGTTTTTGGTCACCACCTCTACTTGGCAAACTAGCTTTTGCAATACGACAGAAACTAAGTGTAGAAATATAATTTCCGTTATAATTGATAATGATAACAGCTCATAGTATTATATTTACTAATGTGTTGTTTCAATTTTCTAGTTGTCTTTCCAATATACACCAACCCACAAGGGGAATGGATCAGGCATGACACTCATGGAGGAGCATATAAACAACAAACTATTGGAAACAACTTTCCAGTGTTCAGATGAGTGAAGTAGCATCAATTCAGAAGTATTCTGACATTTGTTGTGCGTGATGCAATCTGGCTGCTAGCAGTATTTTGTCAGCGTCATGTGAGGGACAACATACCGCCATTTTTATATTACAACCCACGTATCCAAAGAAGGACACCGTCCTCGCTTTATTCATCCATGAACTTAAGGTTCTGGTCAAAAGTGTTCAACAATGTAACACATTCCAACTATTCATCAGGACTGGCAGCAAAACACAAAAGATGTCATCTACATAACAAAAACATCTTAAGGTCTTTGATTGGTGAGGGTTAATCTCAGGACTGAATACATAACGGCTTTTCAAAATAACCAACAAACGGATTTTTGCTGTTCCATGCGAACAGAAATGTCACAGCCGTGCGTTGCACATGATAGCAGTTGTCATTGCTGGAGCAGAGATAGTTGTATTTAAAGACACGCGAAGCCAGATCAACGATGAAGATTCACGACTCTGTACACAAGTGAAAAGCTTAAAAGCCACCCGAATGGGACATGCCGGTACATAGACAAGCAATGTCCGAAGTGAACCATAAGGCGTTGTCAAATCAAAGATGTTTTTAGTGAAGTCAGTAGAATCCATAATGTAAGCTTGTAATGCCACTACATGAGCTGTATTGAAACATCTCACAAAGGGAAACCAACCAGCCGGTTTGGGCAACAGTGGCGCGACCTGGTGGACCGTACAGACACTTACGATTCCCAGGTATGTTATATGTGGCAGCAAGGGTGAAAGGGGATGGAGATGAAGAAAGTCAAATTTGGGTCCAGAGATCCCTGTCTGGTTTGTGTCCAAAAAAACGTATCGAAACAACCCTTGTCGTGAATTTTGTCGTGAAAGAACCTTAGATCGGTATTTGTGTTCAGAACGCAACTTTTTTCGCCAGTGTTATCACAGACTTATTATATTTCATCATTTCAACCGGGGCAACATTTTCCCCAGGAGAAATGTATTGGGCCAAACGAGGGATGTTTTTTATGTCCTGAGTCTTCTGTCTGTATTTTCTTAGCTTGGTAACTTCAAACTTTTATTTATTTATTTTTTTTCATTCCGCTCCTTTACTTAGTGTGCAATGCAGGAAACATCATTGCCAAACCAAGACCTGCATCAATGACATGAGAACCTCTCCTATTCACGGGAGCAATACATCAGATCAGACATGGCCCAGTTTAATGAGGCATGAGTTGTTGTAAAATAAACATACCTGCTCAAACCCATTCTTCTGGATTTCCTCAAATCCAAAGATATCCAGGATTCCAATCTCAAAGGCAGGATCTCTGTCAGAAAATGATGGACATGAAAGATCAGGAAAGGGGTTGTCTTTCTCTCTCACTCTCTCTCACACACACAAACACACAACAAAACACACACACACACAAACACACACACGGACAACACAGTGATAAGCATAATCCTCTCAACATTCACACCGGTGACCTCAGAGCAGTTTAAGACAACCCTCTTAGAGGTTAAATGTCGAACCTCAGCACTTATCAATATTTTTACTCTGTTTCGTATGCAAAAGTGAAGAGACCCCAGCAAATTGAACCCTCCTGTTCCTCACTCAAAACTTTTAATTTCCTTTTGGAAAGGAAAGTAAAAGTTTTAGTGGTCTCTTAATTTTTACCGGAGCTGTATATCCTATGCAGAGCATATTTCGATTTGTGTTGGTCAAAACAGTTTACCCTTCTTGCAGGAACAGATTTTGTTATCTAGTGACTTTGCTATGTTATAGGAGCTATACGCCTCAGAATGGAAAGAATTCAGACCGGTTGCATAACGCTGTTAATTCTGCTTTCCCCCATAGCTCAGAATAAAAGAATCACTGACCCGAGACACTCGCCCTTATTTCCTTAACTAGATACATCCACGATAGTGTTTGTGTCAATGCAAAAACACATTCCACTAGAAAACAGTTCTGAGAAAATAGTAGATTTGTCTTGAAGAACATAAACAGGGCAACACCAATAATTCACTGCCCTCTACCATGTGGGTGTTTGTGTGGGCACATGCTGCCAGCGTCCAAAAAGGGAATTAGGAATGTCAAAGTTAACATGTTAATATCACATTTACACAGGACCTGCTCATCAATGCTCATTTTTTGACCATTGCCTTTCCAGTTCTCTAGTCCCACTTACTCCTGCAGTGAACCTTGTAGGTAAGAACAAACCTCAGAACCACTACCTTGCCTCCAGCCAGCTAGCGAACAAGCTGATCGCTGGGACACTTACTAGGCAAGCTGTTTGTGACAACTGCAGAGGTTAGGAAGGAATTTAGGACAAGTGATTGATGGATTGAAAGAAGGCGCTCGAGGTTGGATGTACCACATATGGCCTGTGTGCCATGTTTGTTGTTTTAGACACGACTTTCCATTACTGAATGTGCTTCCTGTCTGCACAGCACAGTACACACAATCAGTTTTTCGGCTTCAAGACGATGGCAATTTAAAGAAAATAAAAAGTAGATTGTTCTGATTTACTGTTACACTGAGCCATGCTACAGGTCTCTGCTGAGCTAGTGCTAAACTGACAACGTTAGTTCTACATTCCTCCATCTTGATACACCCTCTCCAGGGGCAGAGGTAGACCTGAAAAGAGATAGGCTACATAAAGAGATCCCACACAGTCATACCCCGTGCTGTCCTCCTGTCCCTGTAGGTAGTAGTTACTGTGGTTAACTAGGTGGCAGAAGATTCGCCCGTAAAGGGCCTTAGCAAGCTGATCTCTGGAGTTCTCCGACATCTCTACCGTGTGGCGCCGTGTGATGACATCACCTGAAAGAAACCAGAGAACAGACGTCATGGTAACCTGCCTTGGCCCAAGCCAAGTCCCTTCACAGAACTTTTGCAGTAACAAACAGTTAAGGTTAGGGTTTCACTAATGGTTAAGGTTAGGGTTAGGATTAGGCTTAGTGTTACAACATTAAATAGTACTTTTTAGCATCTCATTTTACCCTTAGTTAAGTCTCCTCCATATTGAAGTTTCCCTCCAACCTGGACTTGTCATTAAGTGGATGAATTTGTGTGTTCTTAGGCTAACTTTGATATGAACGATTGAAATTCATATTCTGTTTGAATTCACTTCCCCATTGATGTTCACCTTCAGTTAATGTAACCTGTTACTAGACATATATTGAATACTGATGTGAGACTGTTAGATGATGTTTACTTTAATTAATGCATAATACAATAAGAAATAATAATATGAAAATATAATAAAGTAACATAATATAAAATAGTATGATATATGTTATAAATAAATGAAACCACAATATACACATAATCAAAACCCAAATAATATATAAATACAGAACTGAACAGTGTGGTTCCAGGATTTTTGGCACTGCTGAGCCAAAACAGGTCTCAGAAGGTGCGAACCATTATATGCAGATGTGGCCCCTCTCATCAAAATCACTTGCTATCAAACTTGGAATGTCATTAGCATAGCCAGTTCGGACAGGAAATGAGAGAGCTCATTGGCTCAGCAATGCATCAGCTCACGTCAAGATCCAGCCTATCACGCTATCAGATTTCATACTGACTATTTAATCATAAAGGGGTGTGCTCTGATCTCATTAGCATGCAGGGGCAAACCCACCCCCCCGCCCGTGACTCCACCTGTTAGTGTCTGCGTTTCCTTCAGTGAGGGATCGGTATCTCACTGTGTACCCTGCCTGTCTGGATTAGTTTCTATGATACTATGGTGTTCATATTGTTATTAGTGGGTCTGTAAACACCATCATGTGATTGCAGTAACTTACTCCAGAGGAACAGAACTAGACACAAGACATGTTATGTTGTGCATATTTGTGCAACAAAGTTACATGTGTTGATTTCTGTCTGAAATCACTATCTGAGGTATTATACTCTTCTATATTTAAACAAACTAAACATATCCAGCTCAAAATAGGAAGATTCCAAATAATTACAAGCATAAGTCCCAGGCTGGATAATTCATGCAAAAGCTCATTATACACAATATAATAACTAATCTAATACTATATTTTCCTAGTGATCCTATATTCCGCTTGACATGGGCCTGGTTAGTGGTCCTGGGTGGTCGGATAACATTTGGGGGAGGGACTGGAACGACGGGTTGCCGGGGTTACCTTTGAAGTACTGCACATCAGACGTGAGGGCGGCACTCAGGTCATCTGAACACACCTGGAGCATTCCAGACACTGAGGCGAGACACACAGAGAGACATTCAGAGGGACAGAGAACAGAGGAAAAACAGAGAGCAGAGGAAGTAACCAGGTAAAGAAAGCAGAGAAAGAGAGGGGCCTGCCAGCCCTTTAATCCCAAAGAGATGAAAACAGGTCAACATATGATGTGTCCCTGTCACTGTGACACGTGCGCCCGTCTCAGGCCAGACAAAATGACTCATCCGGAGATGACAGGACGAGTCCATCTCCACTACAGCTCAGCACCACTTACTCAGTCAGTGCTGATGCAGTCTGTGCTTAGTCATCTCGGACCAGCACACCAGCACACCGGCACCATGACGTGAACTCAGAATCCGCTCAATGACCCCACGTCTACTTGGCAACAGGGCCCTGTTTTTGTGTGGGAGGTGATGTAATATGTTTACCCTCTCTGTGAGGTCAGGGGTCTGGGAGGGGGAGGGGCTAATGTAGAGGGTAACAGGTTCTCCTCTCACCATGGTAACGGTCTGAGCAGGGGCTTACCAAACAGGTGGCTGGCTGACACATCAACAACAGAGTCTGTGTGTGTGTGTGTGTGTGTGTGTGTGTGTGTGTCTGCGCGTGCGTCTTTGTGTCTGTGTGATGGAGCGAAAGAGAAAGAGTGAGAGGAGAGAGAGAAAGGGGAGGGAATAGGAGAGGACTGCTGCAGAGCTGATGTAAACAACAGAATGACTGACACAATTACTACAGTATCTCTCTCTCTCTCTCTCTCTCTCGCTCTCTCGCTCTCTCGCTCTCTCGCTCGCCCCCTGCTGGTTGCCTGGTGTCCGTGCAGAGAAGCGACCGACTCGTGATGCAGTGATACTGACCTCTCTCCAGCAGCTGCAGGTCGGAGGGGAAGGCGGTCTCAGCGTCTGTCAGGGCTGTGAAGCGCAGGTCCCCAACGTGAAGTACCACTGACAGCAGCATAAACACACTGTCCACCTCCTGAGGGGGACACAGAAAGGACAAATTCAGTAAGGTTATGTCACTTAATGTTTCTGGGTCTTCACCCAACACCTAGCATTAAGTAAAAGGAGCCTGAATAAAAAAACATATATATTTATATTGAATGTGTTAAATATACAAGGTTATGCAGTAACTTCTAGAAACCTCAGAAGGGACAATGGTTACAACCAAACAGTTCCTGTAGTTTCTGATCACTCTCATCACTGTGGAAGAATTCTAGACAAATTATCCAATCGCCACTGCTTTATAACACTGACATTTGTAGGTCATTATTAAAATTGCTCTTTATAGGTCCTACCAAAATATCATTATTGTGTTATGTATGAACATTGACTAGGCCATTCATAAATGTTATATTAGTTTTGCCTTCCAGCCATTCTGATTTAGACTTTTTCTTGCTGGATGTGTGCTTTAGTTTCATCTCAAGGATATTCTATGAATATTCTAGAGTTCCCTGATAGAGAGCAGATACAATGGTTCCTTTAGTGTTAGATGTCTTTCCGGTTCTCAGGAGTCAACATGGATGCGGTCTAGATTCCAACTGACACGTCTAACAATCCACACCTCCACCCACCCCCCTGCTTCCCCAACCTCTCTCTTTCCCTCTCTTTTTCTCTGTCCTTGAGTAGAAGATACTTGGACGGATTCCCCATTACCCAACCCTGACCCCTGACCTCTACCACAGAGCGTGTGTGTTTGTTATATGAGCCAACTGACAGGGACATTAAAAGGGTTATTCTTGGCCTGACACCCTGTACAGGAGTGAGATGTAATCCTCGTAATATAGGAGTTAAGGACAGAGATATAGCCTTGCTGTAGGAGAGGGGAAGTCGAGAGACGGAAATATAGTCCTGGTGTAGGGAGGGGTAAGAGGAAAGATAGAGATATTTTCCAACTGTAGCAGAGGAGAATAATGATAAAGAGATATGATTTGGCTGTATGAGAGGAGAAGAATGATAAAGAGATATGATTCGGCTGTATGAGAGGAGAAGAATGATAAAGAGATATGATTCGGCTTTATGAGAGGAGAAGAGGAAAGAAAAGTGCACCACAGGCTCTTAATTAAGATTGACCTTTGGGTCTGGACTAGGAGTCATCACCCAGTGATAGCCCACAGACACACTGATGAGTGGTCTCTCTCTCTATGTCAGGAAATAATGTCACCCCGCTACTCCTGTTGTCAACCAGCCTCCCTCTCCCTCTACATGTTAGTCTCCCCTAGTCCTCTCTATCTCCTTCTCTGTAGCAATTCCTCTCTCTCTCTGCCCCTTGCCGTGTCAACCTCCTCTCAATCTCTCTCAGTCCCTCTCCAAGTCAATCTCTCCACTCATGCTCTTGCACTCCCCAATTCCCTGTCTCTCTCCCAACGGCTCTGTCTAGCTCTCCCTCAGGAAGAACTCTGTCTCCCATTAGCCTCCTACAGGGCAGGCTGCCGGCAGGGAGAGGGATTAAAAGGTCAGTCACTGATGACAGATGCAACTAGACTGTGATAACTTTAAATAGACGGTGATGACCTATAAACAGACTGTGATGACCTATAAATAGACGGTGATGACCTATAAACAGACTGTGATGACCCATATTTAGACCGTGATAACCTATAAATAGACTGTGATGACCCATATTTAGACAGTGATAACCTAGAAATAGACTGTGATGACCTAGAAATAGACTGTGATGACCTATAAACAGACTGTGATGACCCATATTTAGACCGTGCTATCCTATAAATAGACTGTGATGACCTATAAATAGACTGTGATGACCTATAAATAGACTGTGATGACCTATAAATAGACTGTGATGACCTATAAACAGACTGTGATGACCCATATTTAGACCGTGATAACCTATAAATAGACTGTGATGACCTATAAACAGACTGTGATTACCCTACAAATAGACTGTGATGACCTACAAATAGACTGTGATTACCTGTGAATAGACTGTGATAACCTATAAATAGACTGTGATGACCTATAAATAGACTGTGATGACCTACAAATAGACTATGATGACCTATAATTAGACTGTGATAACCTATGAATAGACTGTGATAACCTATTACCGGACTGTGATAATGCGGTGAAGCCACAACCACCTGAAAATGCACCTGTCATTGCCATCCCTTGGCTGCATTCAAGAACCAGATCTTTCACTGATTACTTTCAGAATAGACACCGATATGTCTGAAAGGATGCCTTTATATATGCAGATAACATTAATCCTGGATTGTACTGTGTGAAACCATGTCTCAATGATGGGGAGGTGTAGTCGGAAATACTAGCTGAAAACGTGACCAGACAGGGATCTCCATAGGGGCAGAAATACATTAGGTAGGTGTCACATCTGAGGCACCACCGACCCAATGCCAATCAAACTCTAGTAAATTGTGTGGCTAACAATTTCAAAATTGCACTGACAATCCAGATTTTGTCTTGTCCCTTCACCCTGTTTGATATAAAGTCCTGAATTTCGGAACACAGTTCCCCCTCCTAGAAAGGAGCCACGAAGTTTATGAAGAACACAAACATTTGCAAACCAGCTTGCCAACCTGATCAAACTATGGTGAAGGATGCGTCCTGTGTCAGAGATCGGACAGTTCAACTGGGAGGGAGATGGTGGTTCATCATGTCAAACAAACAGTATTGCAATCTTAAGTAAACAAACGATCACCCTGGCTTGCTATTATGGACATAATAACCCCAATTACGTTTTAAATTTGACCTTTGTTTCAAAAAGCTGCTCAAATAAAAAAACCTTCAGTGAATTCTACTGTGCTGACATAATGCAGGCGCTAGGATTCCCTTCAACCCCATCAGACACTGGTAGACCCACCAGTTTGTTGAAACCCAGTGCTCTGAGGGCCTGTTTGACTGCAGTGAGACGGTCTCTGCTCTGAGTTGAAGCTGTGGCCATCGGAGGGGGCTCTCCTTCTGAAACACCTGCATTCAAGTACCTACAGACAAAGAGACCAAGTGAGTGAACATCTTCCTCGCCACAGACATGATAAACAACAGAAGAGAGAGGCAGGGTGAGGGATGACATCAAACAGACACCTAACTGACACACATCAGGCATACAGCCCACAACAATATATTATATACCTGACATCATTTAGTAAATGTAATTGTTTGAGTGGATTGAAGTGTTATGTCCAATGTATTATAAGTGTGTCCATTTAACACACTAAAGTATACGTGTTACGGTTAAAATTGTTCTTAAATAATATATTACCCTGTTTTGTGTAATAAAGTAGAACCTGAGTGATTCCCAAAAAATAATATACTGCTTTCTTGGCTTGGGAATATACAATAGACACAACATACAAAACAAAAACACGAAATACAACAGACACCTAAAACAAAACAGAAACAATACACAACAGAAACATAATACACAACAGACACACAATTAACAACATACACTGAACTAACACAAAGTAGACACTCAACATATACACAACAGACATACAGCTCTGGAAACTATTAAGAGACCACTGTGCCTTTTTCTTTCATTTCCATAAATGTTGGAAAGGAAGGTTTTGAGTGAGGAACAGCTGGGTTGAAATTGAGAAACCACAGCAAATTGAATGCTTCTGATCCTCCCTCAAAACTGTCCTTTGCAACTTTGTTGGGAAGGAAAGAAAAAATTGCAGGGGTCTCACTGTGAAATACACAACAGAAACACAACAGATACACAATACACAACAGCCATACAACAGACACATTACTAACACACTGAAACAGAAAAAGCATATCCTTATTTTATTTTTAGGTCCTGTCAAAGTTACTTAAAGCCTGTCTGTTTATGAAAAGTAATTATTAACCAGGGTAGTCCGCTGGGGAGAAACGGAGGGTAAGGAGTGTTGTTGAGGTACATATCTGTAAGCTAAATGTTGTTGAGCTGCAGACATGGTTGCAAGACTGTTACTGAGATATAGACCTGTGAGCTAAGACATTGTGGCACATGTGAGCCGAGATGTTGAGAGACAGAACTATGAGCTAAGACATTATTGTGGCACATATATGGTAGCCAGGATGTTGTGAAGGGACAGAACTGTGAGCTAGGGGGCAGTGTGCAGACCTGTGAGCTAAGACATTGTTTATGGACAGAACTCTGGGATAGGAGGCTGTGTCGAGACCTGTGAGCTAAGACATTGTTTATGGACAGAACTCTGAGCTAGGAGACTGTGTCCAGACCTGTGAGCTAAGACATTGTTTATGGACAGAACTCTGATCTAGGAGGCTGTGTCCAGACCTGTGAGCTAAGACATTGTTTATGGACAGAACTCTGGGATAGGAGGCTGTGTCGAGACCTGTGAGCTAAGACGTTGTTTATGGACAGAACTCTGATCAAGGAGGCTGTGTCGAGACCTGTGAGCTAAGACATTGTTTATGGACAGAACTGTGAGCTAGGAGGCTGTGTGCAGACCTGTGAGCTAAGACATTGTTTATGTACAGAACTCTGAGATAAAAGGCTGTGTGCAGACCTGTGAGCTAAGACATTGTTTATGGACAGAACTCTGATCTAGGAAGCTGTGTCCAGACCTGTGAGCTAAGACATTGTTTATGGACAGAACTCTGGGATAGGAGGATGTGTCGAGACCTGTGAGCTAACACATTGTTGATGGACAGAACTCTGAGATAGGAGGCTGTGTCCAGACCTGTGAGCTAATATGTTGTTTATGGACAGAACTCTGATCTAGGAGGCTGTGTCCAGACCTGTGAGCTAAGACATTGTTGAGGGACATGGATGTCTTCTCTTCAGGTGACAGGCCCTCAGCCATCAGGTAGAAGATGTTGAAGCTGTGTTGCTGACGAGGCAGATGGACCACACGAGACGTCTCCAACATGTAGGTGTGAATCCGGGCTAAACGAAACAGAAACATGCACTCAGTCAATGATCTGCTGCCCATGTGTCAATGATCTGCTGCCCATGTGTCAATGATCTGCTGCCCATGTGTCAATGATCTGCTGCCCATGTGTCAATGATCTGCTGCCCATGTGTAACCAGTAGCAGGAACACACATCGGGTGGGAATGAACACCAAGACAAACGTACACACAACCAAATACATGGCATCTCAAAAGTATGTGCTCCTTTGGACTATTCCAAATTTTATTTCGCTATAGCATAAACTCTACATGGATTTTAATTAGGAAACACCTAACTGGCACACAGGTGGATGCGACACTCATTCAGGTGTCATAACAAAGGGGTTGAATACTTCTGCAAAACATTATATTCAGTTATACCTTTTAGAATAACTTGTAGATTTTATTTGTAATTTTGCCATTATGGGATTTTATAGTGTTCATAAATAGCAAAAAAATTAAATAAATACAATGGGTGTGAATACTTTTGAGTGGCACTGTGCCAATGTCTTGGTCAAGGTTCCTCAACACAAAGAACAGTGGACATAATTCAAAACAAAACATTTGTCTTTGTCCTAAACTCAACTTGTACACACAGCCATTACCTGTGTGTAAAAGTTGGAAACAAACTTGTACACACAGGTAATGGAAACAAAATACAGTATATCTATGGTGTTCCACATTCATGCATTGAAGGTAGATTGGCTAAATCATAGACCTTTATCACCCCCTGTTGGCCACATTAGTCACTGCTCATCTTCAGGGTCATGGACAATTTAGCCCTGCTGATCACACATCTGACATGTTTTTTTAACCAGCAATGTAATAACAATGTGTGTATATATATATGTAGATAAATATCTCTGACAGAGTGGGGAGAGAGACGTGTGTGTGTGTGTATATATAGATATACATCTCTGACAGAGTGGGGGGTGAGACGTGTGTGTGTGTGTTTGTGTGTGTATATATAGATATATACCTCTGACAGAGTGGGGGGAGAGACGTGTGTGTGTGTGTGTGTGTGTGTGTGTACATAGATATATATCTCTGACAGAGTGGGGGGAGAGACGTGCGCGCATGTGTGTGTGTGTGTTTGTGTGTGTGTGTGTGTGTATAGATATAAACCTCTGAGTAGTGTCCTCTTCTTGTCACAGTACTGCAAGCTGAGGAGTTTGATGAAGCGACTGGAGTTGTCGTTCATGGGAGTCTTTGCATGGCCAAACGCCTCCAGGATACAGTTCACCTACAGCCACATAACAGCAAACATACTGTCATAGAGTGCAGAAAACCTCCCAGCCAGGATCTGTCTAAAGCCAGGTTTTTGCCATGACCACAGAAACAGAACTTCATTAATGTGAGCTTGAGCAGAGATTTCTGCATTTAAATTCTAAAGGGCTAATCTGTAGTGGTCACATGTATTTGCTGACCTATAAATAAATATGTTGCATCCATTTATTCTTAATACAAGTTTGTCATTCCCATCCAGAACCAACAAATCTGCATGTTCATAACAAAGTAAAAGTAAACAAATATTCTATAGCCCCAAAACATGGTTCAAACTTGATTGTAGATACTATGTGGAGTAAGTCCTTTCAATCAGAAATGATGTTTTTCCAGGCCTATCCCTCAACTATTTACAGAAACAGGGAGGGGTGGACACTGTTATTCTTGAAACTGCTGATTCCTTCTTTAAACTACTTTTGAGTATTTCAAATGCCTGAAATACTATGTAGTATTACATCGCATCCCCAAACATATGAACTTAAGAGTATTCGGTAACTGTATTCTATTTTATCTTAGCTCACCGATTTGGTTCAACCAATAGTTGCAATAATTGTTTCTCCACCAGGGGGCAATATAGCATTGCAGACTCCTACCCCACATCTGTCGCTCAGTGCTCTGTGAGCAACTGTTGACCCAGATATATTACCTAGCGCCAAAGCATGACATCATCTGTGTATATTCACCTACAGCTGAGCAACGGCTTTTCCGTCCTCGCTGCTAAACTATGAAGTGTTTGACCATATGCATGACAGTATAACTCAAATGAAAGGACATGGTTTATTCCAGCAGCACTGCCAGGACTATCCAATTGAACGTTTGCCTTCAAGACATCCACTGCAGTCAACTCTACCACACTTGACGGACAATAATTTGACATAAAACCCATGAGAGTTTCAGACTGAATGTCGGCGTCATGTTGAATGACTGACATTTGTCCTTCACGTCCTCTTTTTACTGGGCTCTGATTAGGCACTGCTTCCACACAACCCTGCCATAATACTGAATCATTGCACATAGAAGTATCAGTCCCATCCATTCTGATGTCCTGTTCATAATATAATGGCATGCAGGATAATTGCCTTGCCCATTGTCCTCTGTGAGTGTTCTACTTCAATGGGTCTCAGCAGTCTGAGACTGAATCTGTGTCCGGAAACGATCGCTCAGTGCGTCTCACTGTCCAAGGGGGGAAATTATGGAATCGACTGCGTTTAGATTCAATTGCTCTCTCTCGCTCACTGGGACAAAAACGATAATCATGAACACACTGGGCCAGAGTGATCAAACAGACCCAAGGAATGGCAACCATAGAGAGACTGAGACACCCAGGGTTGGGAGGTAAAGACCATGAATCCATAACTGGTACCACGACATTACAGGGACATTCACCCACCAAACCTGTCTGGTATCACTCTGTCTGTCTGTCTGATCAGTTTGTCAGCTTGTTCGTGTGTCTGTCTGCCTCAACGTCCTGTCTGTCTGTTCATCGGTGTCTGTCTGCATCGGTGAAGCCAGACTTACATGTTTCATCCGAGGCTCCAGAGAAAAGTCCTTTGGGCCGGACCTCACCGCTAGATGCCTCACTATGTGTTTACAGGCTTCTGTCTTCCCAGAACCACTCTCCCCACTGCCAAGAGAGAGACAGAGAGAGAGAGATGCTTGGAAAGGGAATAATGGTGATCAGACATGTTAAAAGTAGCACAAAAAAGCAGATGTGTGTAAGCGGGTCTGTATGAGAGCGACAGCGTGAGTGCACCCATTGTTCCTGGTTTCCGGTGAACAGATCTCGAGAAGTCTCCCTCTAATCTTCATCACATTTCCACCCATCAGTCATCTTCCTCACACTCCTCCACCAATCAGTCATCTTTCTCAGACTCCTCCACCAATCAGTCATCTTCCTCACACTCCTCCACCCATCGGTCATCTTTCTCAGACTCCTCCAACCATCGGTCATCTTCCTCACACTCCTCCACCCATCGGTCATCTTTCTCAGACTCCTCCAACCATCGGTCATCTTCCTCACACTCCTCCACCCATCGGTCATCTTTCTCAGACTCCTCCA
>JACXGJ010013899.1:0-15591 GCA_016801105.1 Esox niger | reverse complement strand
CAGCATGACCACAGTTCATAGTCAATCAGACACAACGTAGACTATCTAGACAGCAGACATGCTTATTTATGTCAGCCTTCTCATCTGGGTGTGGCCCTGCAATGCTAACACGGGTAAGTGCATCTGGCCAAACATTTATACATTGCTTTTATTAAGAAAATTGTTTAACCAAGTCTTGGATTGAAGCCTAGTCTAGCATGTAATGATTTATTAATAGTAGGGGACAATGTTTTTTCCTACTCAAGTATCTTATTGAAAGAACCGATCATCGGTTGATGTTAGTACGTTGGTTGGTAGGTGATGAATTTTAACACTTTTTTAATGTTCCATGTTATTACAGGGTTATCTGAATACAATGTGCTGGAAAGACGAACTGTTACCTTTAAATGTTGTCACAATGTGGGGAAAAATGTAACATGGACTCGTGAAATAAATGGAAATATTACAGTAATTATCAGTATTATAGACGGGGTCGAAAAAAAAACGAGTGCTGATCGACAAAAACGTTATGGCTCATTAGTAGACGGCTCATTGGTCATAATGAATGTAAAAGCCTCCGACTCTGGGACATACTTCTGCAATGGAGAACCAACAACATGTCTGACAGTGACATCAGACTCTGGGGAAAAACTTCCAAACAACCACACAACAAAATGTCCACAAAATACAAACAATGTTCAGGAAAGAACTGAAGACCATTGGAAAGTACTGGTTGGTGTAGTAATTGTGTTTGGAGTGTTGCTATTTATATATATTTTAAAGAAAAAAATAACAGGAAGAGCTGATGCAGATGGCAAAATAATGTGTGATGACCAGATCTGTGATGTTATAAATGACAACTGGGCCAGACCAGAAGCCACCACTCAAGGTCAAAAAGAGGCATGATACCACTTGGCAGGAGCTCCAGAAATTAAAAGGGAGGCTGACTCTCCTAACATCCTAATTCAAATGCCACAAACTCAAAATGGGGAAATTTCAAGTGAGGGCACATACTGTTTGGCAGGATATGCACAAACCACAGGAAAATGACTTCGATGACTCATGTTAATTGGAAAATATTTGGTATTGGTTGCTTTTCACATCTAGCCTTGACGTGATGTGTTTTGCTATATTCACAAGGTAATAATATTAGGCTTCACTAAAACACCATGACAGAATCACCACTGTCTTTCACAGAAGGCTGCAGACAGGCGACAATGCACATCGCAATCTTTGGTAACATAACAGCCACTATGTGAATCAAAATTCTCATTTAAACTGTTTTCCATGAAACTGTTCTGCCACTCGTTGCTGCTCCATGCTATTGTCTTTGGTGTACAGTAAACTGGTCTGCATGTTGTCTTAATGTGAACTGTGCTGTATCTTTGAAATATCTAACAGTATTCATTATTTTCTGTTTAATATTTGTCATTCATTTAGAACAATTTGTAGATTTTATTATTCATGTTGTCTTTTTGTAATCAGTGGCAAAACTCCTAATTAAATCTAGTTTGATTTTATTTTGTAACAATGGCCATCAGGCATTTCAAAGCACCTGGCTAAATGTGGCTTTGGTCAATAGCTTTGAGAGCTTTAGAGTTTTACTGCAGAGAATGAAGGACCTTCCAGAAGGACAATCAGCACATACCAGCCCCTCTGCAGCACTTCATCAATCAGGGTGCAGTAGCCAGACGTTAAACACAACTGTGAAGAAGGAATAAGACAACACCGTCTGAAGTATTTTGAGTGCATGAGAAAACATATTTTCAGGTATGAAGTGACCAAAATCGACCTATTTGGCCTGAATGCCAAGCGCTTCAGCTGGTAAAACAAGGCAAAAGGCTGTGATCGCTGCAAACGGCTATTGTGTAAAGTACTGAATAATGGGTCTGAATACTTAAGTATCTGAAATATTTATCTTTTCTATTTTTAATAAATTGGCACACATTCCCCCTAATATTTTTTTGCTTTGTCATTATTGTTGTGGACTGTTGCAATTTTTTTAAAGCAATTATGAATCTACAACACAATAAAATGTGAAGAAATCAAAGAGTTCTGAATAAGAACTGTAGGTTCTACAGCCAGCATTTAATTATTTTAACATGTGATTATATAGCTATAATATCTCAGCTAATTAAGGATATTATTTTCCTGCAGTGAAAGCTAAGCATTTCTCATGGATAAATCAGCACCCAAGCTACTGTTGCAGTACTACTGGTCTCCCAGCTCAGCTGTGGAAGAATGTAACTCTTTAAGCCATAGGCCTCTTGGTGGCCTCCCTGACTAGTGCTCTTCTCACTCAGACACTCTGTTTTTAGTTCTATTCAGGATACATTATTGTTCCATTATCTCTCTAGTTCCTAACAATGAAGTCTACTGTGCTCCAGAGGATATTCAATCCCTTGGAAATGTTATTTTTCCTATCCCTGATTGATGCTTTTGAAGAACCTTATTGCAGATAAGCTTTGAATGTTCTTAAACCATCTTAGTGTAAAAATGTGTACTAAACAAAATGTGGTAGCTGAAAGAGACCGGTGTATTTTTATTGAAACAATTTAAAATTCCATAAATGCACACTGGTGGACTCCACTCAACTAATTATGTAACTTCTAAAGACAATTGCTTGCAACACAACTCTTCAGGTGCATCAACAAAAACAAGTGGATTTTCAATTAGAAATTGGCATTTTTATGGCTGTTTCTTGTCTGAATGAGGTATTGTGTGTAAATTAATGGCAAAAAACACATCAGTTACAAGTTAAATCCACAACACAACAAAATCTGGGGAAAATGAACATGTCTTGACACCCTCCAAAGGCACTGTATAGAACACCAAGGAATAATCTATTCACAAAGTCATAGTTTTTCCATGTTATTTTATGAGTTTCATTCATGTTATACACACATTGTGAAAGTATAAATATATTGCAGGAAATCTATTGACAGAACTAATTTTGTAAACCTGATTTACAATTTGATCAGATTATTGCTGTACAGTCATGACCATGTTTATTTTTAACGGCCAGTACCCCCAGCACCCCTACTTCCACCACTGTGTACAACTGTTTTGAAGGCAATTGATTTTATAGGACATAAATACAACTTCAATGAGCTCTCAGCCAGCAAATCAATACATATTCAACATTTTCCAGTTGAAAACATTATATTTGACAGAAACAGGACTTTGAGGATTTTCTTTACAGATGATTAAATATCAAAAAGGCAAGACTTTTAAAGCTATATAATTTAAATCTGAACTGTAACAATATCAACTACAATATACAATCCCTTCTGTGACATTCAATTGCATGAGTATAAGCACTTCATGTAGAAAATAATGCAAACAAACATTTAAATATACATTTTATACATTATGGCTTACAGATTTTTTTCCATACTATTTTCCCAAATGTAAAATAACAGCAATAACATCCAAATTATGAAATAACAAATATGATATTATGTAGTTTCCAAAAACGTAAAACCAATCAAAATATATTTTGTGTTATAGATTATATAAACTAGCCACCCTTTGTTGTGATGAAAGCTTTGCACTTGGCATTCTCTCGCAATAAACAAACAGGTGTCTTGTTAAAATTGTATTTGTGGAATTTCTTAATGTGTCTGATCCATATTATATACAGAAGACCTTTAACTGTACAGAGGAGACAACATTAAATCTGTCCCTCAGGTTCAATTTCTGCAAATAAACCACTATTGAAGGACGCCAATAAGAAGAGACTTGTTTGGGCGAGAAACACAACAAATAAATATTAGATCAGTAGAATTCAGTCCAAATTTGAGATTTTTTGTTCCAACCACTGTGTCTTTGCAAGACAGAGTAGGCAAACTGATGTATTCTGCATGGGTGGCTCGATGGAGGAGTAGGTGTGATGGTGAGGGGGTGGTTTGTTATTTAGCATTCAAAGCACACTCATCCATCATGGCTATTACAAAATTGTGCAGCGTTATGCCATCCCACTTGGTTTGAGCTTAGTGGGACTATCATTTGTTATTGAATTAACCAAAACACACCTCAAGGCTGTGTAAGGAGTATTTAACCAAGGATAGAGAGGTTCCTGCATCAGATGACTAAACCCCCACAAACACCCAACCTCAATCCAATTCAGATGGTTTGGGATGAAAAGCATTTCAGGTGACTACCTTAATAAACAGGGTGAGAGAATTGCCAAGATTGTGGAAAGCTTTTGTCAAGGAAAACGGTGGCTAATCTGAAGAATCAAAAATATAAATGAATTTTGATTTGTTTTACATTTTAGTTACTACATGATTCCATGTTTTATTTCATAGATTTGATTTCTTCACTATTATTCTACAATTCAGAAAGTAGTAAAAATAAAGAAACACCTTTGCATAAGTAGGTGTGTCCGAACTATTGACTGATACCTTATATATTAAGTAGACATTCAGGGACAGATTTACTCAAATGTATTTATGTGAATGTACAAACAGCATGTTTGTACTTCCTTATTTCTAGTTATTTTGTTTCAGATTTACAAAAACACATTAGAGCGGACCCCAACAGTTTGACTTTCACAACTCAAAATTCTAAGCACATATGTACAGTTTAGTGTTCATGTTTAAGTTATTTTATAAGAAGTGTTGAATGTGGAAGACATGCAGTCAAATCCGAGGTTAACTAATGCCTCACTTGGTTAGAAACATGGAAAGCAACAGCAACAGCTTTCAGAAATCATCAAGCAAAAGCCTTTGCACCTATATACCAGATGCGGAAGACAGTCCTGCACCAACCTGCCCTTATTATCGTCATAATTGTGAATAATGTGTTTTAACCTGAAGAAAATGCCATGGAACATCAGCTTGACTAGGTACTTTGAAACAATAATGATTACTACTTAATCAGCAAAAACTGACACATATTATTGGGGAGTAAAATCCCCGAAGAATTTAAGGGGTCATTGTTATTGCAAAAACACCTCTCTTACTAGCACAGTTGATACATTACATGTCAGATTTGTCATCAACAAAAGATAAAGCATGTTTTATAACCTTCAGGATGAGAATGATATAATATCAATACAAAAAATATACCTGCTTTTTGGAATTAATGTAATGTGTATTAGAGGAATTCCTAGGTATAATCAAGCAACCTTACTGTCAATGATTGATACGTTTTTTCTTATTTACTTTATAACCTTTTTGTTAATGGTTGACAAGTTACTTCCTCACTTCTAGGTGTGATGCAGTGGTACTTAGTCCTAGGAACAGAATGGGTTCCTTGGACTAAAATTTGACACCCCCAATTGTGCCTTATTGCTTGAATAACATTTATAGACCCTTTATAAACTATTTACAGATGTACTGTAACCTTGATACAATGACTTGCCCAGGAAGTCTTCATAGTCAGTTGCCATAGATACAACACAAAATATTGCATATTAGTGTAAGTTAACATAGCTGCATTTAAATATTTATCTTTGCATGTAAAGCCTTTTTTCGGCACTTGTGTCTGCTAAACAGAAGAGCGTGGTACATGACGAGTCATTCTGCCATTTTATGCCACTGCATTCTACACATGTAATAGCACATATCCTACACCCGTTGTAATAACTTATTTGACCTATTCAATTTTTTATTCGCAAAATAATGAGGAAAGAGTAAAGAAGCAGGCAGATAAGTATGAAAGGAGTGTGTGTAGGAATGTGATGAGTGCGTTGGTTACGAGATGAGCATGTAAATCAGCCATTGGCTTTTTAGTTCCTCTGACGAATCTGAAGAGCTGTTACCTCTAGATTGTAATCAGTGAAGGCACTATGCACTTTGGTTTGGTGCCTAAATCTGCTCCAACCAAGCCTGGTCCCAGATCTGACGACAGAATCTTACCAGCTCTTATGGCCTCGCAACGCATAATAAGCATCTGAATCGTCAAGACGGTACAAAGATTTTGTGACCGGGCTGGCCTCCACCCCGTCCTCATCCAAAACGCCTTTAACCAGTTCCGTGGCTGCTATAGTCAAAGACACCCTTCTTGAAGAACGGCGAGAACTCACAGATGGTGTGCTTGGAGAGGTGCAGACTCCCCTCAGAGTCTGAATCGGCGCGGAGAGGGGAGCCCGAGGAGGGTGACATCATCACTCTGAAGAAATTTTTCAGATATTTCTGGAGACGCAAACAGCAAAGTATCAAGGATGAGTACAAGGAATGGAAACACTGGGGATGAGTAATGTGTGAGTTAGCAATGATAGCATGGTGAGGCCAGGGACTTGTGAATCTACATAGTCAACTAACCATGGAACATCACACCTGTTTGTCTATATCAATTAACGCGGTCATTACAGCAGTGTAATCTGCTGTCCAAAGTATAATTTAGACCCCAGCTACTAGCACCTGTACAGTTTGTTCCCACAGGCTCACAAGGACTCTTTCAGATTAGAGGTCTTTAGTGAATCCTGAAATAGGGATGTACTCACAACTCACCTCCAAGTGACTTTGTCGCTCGGCAACCATTCTCTCATCCCGGTTTCCAAATAGTTTTTTGGGAGGGAATTCTAAACCTGCAAGCTGGTAGAGGAGGATATTAAGATCCAGACAATTATATGATTATTATTTACAATGTGGGAGGATGTGAGCAAAGTTCATTAAATTCCTTACTTCTGGATATTTTATCTTGAGGGTTTTGTGCATTTCTCTAAAGCGGCTGTATCTCCTGAAAACGGTCCACGTTTCATCCATAACCGTGATCTAAGAGGTGAAAATATGACAGTACATTTTCCACAATAACACACAGAGAATAATGCAGAATTCAAATTTAAACAAAGAACACACATGCAAGACCAAAGACAAATAAAACGAGATGGATGAATGTTATGGGATTCTTTAAAAGTTAAACAAACCTTCACTTCAAACTCAAAGTGCTCATCTTTTCCTTGTCCACGGAGAACATAGCGAGGAATGCTAATTTTAACAGGGTCCTTCATGCAGTCTGAGTTGGTCCCAAGAGGGACAGAGACAAATCGCTGCTGGGGAAGACATGGATTACAAGATGGAGATATGGAAAGTGTAAACTTTATAAAAGAAATGCCAAGACAAGAACCAGGACAGCTTGAAAACCAGTAACAAATTCAAATTCATTAACATATCTTTATTTAATGTTAAAACAATTAGAATTGTTTTCTTTAAGTAGAGGTTCCCCAACTTTTACAAATGCCTTTTTTTCACCTTTTCTGTGCTTTTAGGTTATTTTAAATGGTTTTAAAATAAAATTTTTGTTGTCATGTCACATTAGCATGGCACTTGCAATGGATGCCTACAATATAATATAAGAATTTTATAAAACTTGCAAGAAATGTGTCAGAGTAGAATTTTTTTTATTTTACTCTGCTCTCGGTATGATATTCATGTATCTACGGTGATATACTGTACATATGTTTGAATGTTGCCATGTCCGACAACATAAATATGAAGGAAACAAATTCAGTGCAGAGACATCAGAATGGGACTCTGAGATGTTTTTTAGCGTTTAATAGCACGCTTAGATTCATTCAGAATGTATTCTAGTCAATGTAAAGTGACTCCGAAATGTCATTGTAACAAACAACGATTAAAAAATATTTTGAAATATGTAAATGTGCAGAAAGTGAATAAAATACAAGAGAAACCTCCCCTTTAACATCAGTACAGTCTTAGTAAGTCACACAGTGACTGAGGCATATCAAACATTCCTCATAATTTAAAAAAATCATAAACATGTACACAAACATGTTGAAGAATAGTATTCAACTGTCAAGCATTTATGTACGATCGTAAAATAGTAAAGCTGACAGTATAAATTGAAATAACCAATAAATTATAGGAGAAAACTACAACAATATGAACCAATGTGGAGTTTCATTCAAGAGACAATTAAATATGAAATACCATTTAATTAAGGTGTACAACAGCGTTGGGAAATCAAACTGTTTGGGAAATAATAGAACCATAAAACATTTTTTAAGATACTTTAAAATCTAACACAGCTATTAGAATGTTCTCTCTACAATGTATAAGTCAATATTCATGAGATGAAAATATGTTTATATGATAATAACCTCTTGTATGCAAAAACAAACTGTCATTATTGCTATAGGATCCTTATAATCAAAACTACAGCTGATAAAACTCAATATAACAAGCTAGCCAACTCACTGCAGACATTCTTTAATCAGACCGACAGATGATTGACAAGGGTTGTTGCGTCCGAGGTGCAGCTGAATGTTAATTTCCAAACAGTTGGGTTCGTGCAATCGGAAGTTACAGGAACATGGGCTCGGCCTTCTCTGGCCTTGCTCTTCCTTTCATCCTGCTCAATCGCAGAGTAGAAGATGTCAAGCTTCTTGCATCCTTCGCGTTCCCTCATGAACACATATCGGATGTCTGAGCGTCTGCGCAGCTCAACAACCTGAAACTGGGGCTGGGGGGGAATCGTAGTTGACCCTTGAGGTACCGGGTGGAACACTGCGTCTGCTTGCACCAAGCTCATGTGGGTGTCAGTAAGAAGGAACTGGCAAAGGACTCCTTGGTGTGACGTGCTGTCATTTTCCACCCAGACGTAAGTATAAAGTAGAACGTGAATGTTAGCCAATGATGGCTTGTTCGTCATTTCTAAGTTGCCGTGTACGATGTAAAGCAGGTCAGCTAGATTCCTCTTGAAACGTGAGGTAACACGGAGGCCGCTGTCCAGAATGATGTCCGGAATGTGGGAACTCCAGTCCAGAGAATAGCTTGAGAGGTCTGCTTGGAGCAATGGATGGGCGCCTGCACCTTCTAGAACCATCGTTGGGGCTATAGACTTCAGCAGGTTATGACAAAGCTTCCGGGTAAGCTCTTCACAGTGGGTGAATATGACCAAGATAGAGTTTTCAGTGGACCCCAGTAGCCGTACATGTCGCCCAGCAAAGCCCACTTGGATCTCCTTGATATCAGAGAGACTGAGGTGGTGAAAAACTGACAACACCTGGTGGTCACCTAAACTAGCGGAGACTGCATACAGGTCAGTCCCAGATAACAGCACGCAACTAGGTTGAGGTATGGGCTGTTTCCAACTAGCAACACTCATCCAGTAGATCGCCAAAATGTGCTGGCACGAGGCAGCGATTTCTGGCATCACAGCGTACAAATGAGATAGCACCATCCCTTGAGGAAGACACTGTAATGTCAAAAGGCATTTGGGAAACTGCGCCAGCCTCTGACAATTAACTAAAGGCTTTTCATTATTGCATGCGCGCATTGAACCTTCATTCCATTCTGCAACATTTAGAATTGCTGACCCCTTGCTGACTCCTGGTACAACGAATGGGCAATTGTCTGTCAAATTCACAACAGGTTTATTCTGCTTAGGTTTGGATTTCGGCGAAGTTTCATGCTGCTTTCGCTGAACCATGGTCATGTATTGAGAGCATGTACTGGTCCCTCCTGCTCTATACTGACGAATGATATCCTGTGTACTCTGCAGATATTGTCCAATGTTGTTGTAAACTCCAGATAACTTGCCTGACAAATACCTAAGGACAACATTCGGTTTAGCTCCAAGTTCATTGGTTAGTCGCTTTAGTTCAGAAATGATCAGATTCCTTTGCTCTTGCCTGTTTACAAACTCTTTAGAGATCTGGTAATGTCCAAATCTGCCAGTGATTTGTTTCTTAAAGCTTATTGTGAGTATGGGGACTTTAGAAGCAATCACTGTTTGGTCATTACTCTTTTTGCCTGTTTGAACTTGGCCTTTGGTTCCAATTGCAGAGTCAAACCGTACCCGTTTACCCAATGGAGAGCTCTTGGTTTTGGATTCTGAAGTCTGCAAATAGAATGGACTTTTGGCCTTATCTACAATGCAGCTTTTTGAATAGGTTGCTTCTTGATAAGGTCTAAATTTGCTGTTGCAATTTTTATCTTCACCAGTCACGGTGATTGTAGACTTCCTGAAATTCAAAGCATTGGTCACACTCTCAGCTTGGGCATGCTGTCCTGGTCGCACCTTCAATCCCACCTGAAACCATTTTGCTTTTACACCCTCTTTGTAAGAAATGATTTTCTTTTCTGTCAAGATAGTGGTTTCTCTTTCAGCGTAGCCCATTTGATCAAACTCGGATTGGTATTTGCCTTCATGTTCTCCTGAACTTGTTTGAACCACGTTGAGGGGAGTATCATGTCTGGGGACATATAGAACGCTACGCCACAGCCAGGCCATGGGGTCTTTCTGTGTGGACAAGATTCCATGACTATGATTTAAAACATGGCAAATCTTTGAATTATAGTCGTTAAAGTATTAGTGCACACCCCATTCAATTAGGTTCCTCCACCAAATACACTGCATGCACAATTATTGGCAAATTGTATTCCTAAAGATTTATTTTATTGTATAACAAACACAACGCTCTCAGTCAATAAAAAATATAATTTAACCTCAAACTTGAATGTTTAACAAATTAAAAGTGAGTTTTGATCTTTCTCAGGGGAATACATAAGAGTGCAGAATTATTAGGCAACTAATAAAAATGTTCTTTTCCTTTTTCCATATGTATTCTCACTTTTCCAGGTAAGTGTCATAAACATGACACACAATGACAATTTATAAAAATGCTTGTTCTATCAAAAATATTCAGTGACCAATATAACGACCCTTATAAATAACTGCCATGAGCCTTCCATCCATGGAGTATTGTTAGGTTCTTGATCTGTTCACAAACAACTTTCGCTAAAGCAGCAACCACAGCCTCCCAAATGCTGTTCAAAGAGGTGAATTGTCTTCCCTGACTCTAAATCTCACGTTTGAGAAGGGCCCACAAATTCTCAATAGGATTTAGGTCAGTAGAGGAAAGGGGCTAGGTCATTATTCGAGCATATTTGAGGCCCTTGCTGGCTAGCCATGCAGTGGAGTACTGTCCTGCATGAAGATCAGGGCCTTTGTGAATGCTGAGGACCTCTTCCTGTACCACTGTTAGAAGAAAGTATCTTCCAGAAACTGGCAGTAGGTATGGGAGTTGAGTTTCAATCCATCTTCAAACCGAAATGGTCCAACTACCTCATCCTTAATGATAGCAGTCCATACCAGTTCCCCTCCTCCACCTGGCTGGCGTCTGACTGAAGTGGTGCCAGGTGTCCATTAGTGATCCAGCTACATACAATCCATTTATCTGTCCATAAAACCTTTGAAAAATCTGTCTTCAGGCATTCCTTTGCTCAATCTATACAGTACATTTCAAATGTTATTCAGTGGTGGTCGTGTTTCAGCCTTGTTGATCTTGGCCATGTCTCTGAGCACTTGACACCTTGTGCTTCTGGACACTCCAGGTAGGTTGCAGTTGTGGAATATGAAAGCACTGGAGGATAATGAGTTCCTGGTAGCTTCACATTTAATTCTCCTCAAGTCTTTGCAGTTAGTTTGGTCCTCAAGTCTTTGCATCTTTGGTCCTTTATGCGTTTTTTTAACCCCAGTTTAGTATTTGCAACAAAACCTTTGATTGTCTGGTGGTCACGACTCAATATTTAAGCTATTTCAGGAGTGTTCCATCCGTCTGAAAAGCATTTTACAATTTCTGACTTTTCAGTGTCAGGCCCATTTTATCTGAGGTCATGAAGCTGCCTAATAAATATGCACAGCTTGATATTAGGTGTTGTTCACTGTTTCCACAACCTCCCTCATTACACAAATACATTTTACTTAAAAATAATTCAATCCAATTAGCATTCAAGTTTATATTGTTTGGAGTTGGAAAATGTGCATTGAAATAATGATACGGTCAGAATACTCACATGCCTAATAATCGTGCACGCAGTGAATACACCCCAGCCTTCCATTCAACCTGGGTCTGTCATATGCGTATTAAACAAGTCATCAAGCCTACGTTGATTTGGCAATTCTGTTTTTCCTGTTCTCTTAGGTAGACCAGCTACGGCAATGCATTTAGCCAATGCAGTAACTTCAATGTCCAGAGTCCTTGAGGTTGCTTATGGGGACATATTTTAAAATAGCACCGGATCAAGAACCTGCTGCAATGTTTTGTGAAAGCACTTTGTGACAACTGCTGATGTAAAAAAGGCTTTTATAAATAAATTGGATTGATTGATAACAATGTAGGCCTCAATTATTTGATATGGGTGTAGCGTTTCTTGGGTCATCTGGTGTTATGGTTAGTTAACATTCTTCACAATTTCAATAAAACTGATTGTTTAAAGAAGTTTGATTAGTCCTCATTTAAGACATAAAAAGAGAACACTTTTTTTACCTCATATTTTTGTTTCCTGGGGTTAACCCTGTTTGGCAGCTTCTCAGCATCCTGTAAGAAGACCACACTATTTGGTTATAACCAGAAATGTCCGGAATTGAGTATGTACTGTCACACAAGATATAAGGGACCTATGCGGATGTGGATAATCAACCGTTCATGCAGTCAAACAGAACATTTAATCTCAAACAAGATTCAATCCAATCAAAGGATTAGATTTAAATAGTATGAATTCACAATTTAACTCATATTGTGGAAAAGAAAAGCAAGACAGGATACATTCTTGCAAAACCATATAAATTAGGGATGGATTGGAAACACCAACTGATTGTTAAATATACTATTATAAGAAAATGCAAGAAAACACATGCAAATCATAATCCATCCTGTTTACTGTGTCAAGGACCTTGCTTACCTCAGTAAATCTAACTGAGCTAGATTCAATAACGTCTTCGTCCTCCTGCAGGATTAAATAACTCCATATAATTGCTATTTCTCAGTGGGACCATTTACGAACCTTTATTATTGCTGTCATTTCATGGGTCAAATTTCTTTCTTACTAGTTTGAACATCAGAAATCACAATGAAAATATGATTTCCAATGGACAAGGCAAATGAACCCGTAAAGGTGTGCCACCGACACGTACCTGCAGAGAATCAGATGAAGGGGAGAGCTCGATGCTTTTGTCACCATTAAGGAGATTCAGCTTCTGTAATCTCCTTTGTACCTCCTCCTCGATGTAGGCATTTATCCTGTCCGAAGCCGGTGGCAAAACGAGAAACGTCAGTCTCACAAATCTACCTACGGTCGTTAACGTCAGGGGTCATAACAGTAGGGAAAGGTATAAAGAGAATTATGAAGTTATTTGATCACTGGTGAAAGAACACATTTTCCATCTGTTGCCGTTCATCACCATGAATACTGAGGTACGTGGGAAATCACCTCTCGTCGGCGATCGGCAGCACCGAGGGGAGGCTCTGGATTGGGCTGACGGGAGAGTTGAGGACGGTCTTGTCGTCGCCGCTCATCGAGTGACTCCTGACACTACTCTCGTTCTCAGCAATCCTCTGCTTTAGCTTCTGAATCTCCCGCTCGACTCTGTGGAGATAGATGGGTAGCAAGGTTGACGGCCATTTCAATTCTAGCAACCATCGCCACCTGTTGTACGAGATGCATTCCTATTTGAACGTTCTGTTAAACTAAATTCCCCTGTGCAGACTGTATGGATTTATATGCGTTTCACATACTCACCAGTCAGTGCAATATCATTATTGAGGACAAAATTCTAATCAATTAGACTATTGCAAGACAAGTCAGTGGCCATGGACAGAAGAATTTTCATTACCACATCAGCATCCACATACAGTTACAGTCCCCTACCATTTAGCCAGTCATTTACCACACACGTGTGTTTATCATTCCTTTCTAATATCTGCTCACCTGCAATTATTCAACTAAATGACAGACAAATCGGCTGCTTTTCATTGTGTATGACTGCCTTACCGATTCACCAGAGACACTGCTAGCGGTGACAGGCGACGACTCACCTCTCCCGGTCAAGCCCCCGCCCTGTCCTCGCGGGCCCCGGGGTGGAGGCAGTGAGGCTGGCTTCCTCGCTTTCGGGCTCCAGAGCGACGCTCCGCCTCAGTGCCGAATGCCTTCTCTCCAGGCGCGCCACCGCCTGCTCCAGGGCCTCCCGCTGCTGCTTCTCCTGCGACTCCAGGATCTCCTTCTCCTTGCGCCGCACCTTCTCTTCCTGGCGCGCCACATTCGCGGTGAACTCGTACGTCTCCTGCAGCTGCTGGAGCTCGTTGGCGCTGGCGCAGTGACAGCTCAGGCGCTCCTCCTTCTCCTCAAGTTCTTTCTCGACTTGGTACAGGGTGTTGTCTAGTCCCAGGGACATCTGTGGTCCTCGGCCAGCGTCAGACGAGCTTCCGAGTCTCAGGAGCTCCTCCGCCCTCTGCCTCTCCTCGATCACTGCTGGCAGGAGGCCGTTGCGGAGGCTAGCTAGCTGCCGCTCCTTAAATTGGAGGCGCTGCTCAATGTGGCACGTTTGCTGCTCCTCTTGAGATAGCACTGAGGCGTCCTGCGCCCCCCTTTCCTGGGTCTCCTGCAGCTGTCGCTGATGCTCCACATGCCCATGAACCAGGAGGGCTAAGGCGGCCTGCTCTGATGTCACCTCCTTCTCAAGGCACTCTTTCTGCTGCCGGAGTCCCTCCTCCAACCGACCCAGGTCCTCCACCTGCGCTGCCTTGAAGTCCATGTAGCGGGCCTGGGCGGCACGCCCAGCCTCCTCGCCCGTTTCGCCACTGTCGGGCCTCCCGCTCGCCTCCTTAGCGCGTAGCAGTGCCTCGCGGATCTCGGTCAGGGTGACGCGCTCCTCGTCCAGCCGCCGGGCGTCCTCGCGAGTCAGCAAGGCGGCGGCAGTCTCGTGACGCTCCCTCAGCTGCTCCTCCAGTCGCCCTACCAGTCCCAGCTGTTCGCGCTCGCGCTCCTCCAGTCTGCGCCGCTCGGCCTCCAGCCGGACCGCCTGCTCCTCGCGCTCGCGCTTCAGCCGCTCCAGCTCGCGGAAGATCTCCGCCTGTTCGGCGCGCTCCGCAGCCTGGCTCTGGAGCCGGGCCCGCGAGTCCTGAGCCCGCTCCTCATCGTGATCTTCCTGCTGCTTCCGCCGCTGGCGCCTCTGCAGCTCCAGCTCCTGGGTCTCGCGGAGACGCTCCTCCTCGAAGCGCTTCTTCTCAGCCAGGAGGTCGCACAGGCGGCTCTCGATGTCCTGGCTGCGGCAGCGGAGGGTTTCCTCCTGGCGGCGGATGCGCTGCTGCACCTGCTCCGACTCCTTGCGCTGGGACTCCACTTCCTGCTGAAGGCGCTCCAGCTCCGCCTTCTCGCACCTCTGCTTCTCCTCCATCTCCTTAATCAGCCTCCTGCATCCCAGCCCAACAGACACATAATAAAAGCGACGCAGCACGCCAAAGGGACCGATTGACTGCAAACAAACTACATTGTTTTTGGGGTGGGGTTGGAATTAGCAATAGCACACATATTCAATAAACACAAAACAGCCTTCTTTATTTGTTTTAAACAAACAGCAACGATGAAGTGCAAGACAGCTGGCAAATGCACGTTGTCAGACTTTCAATTTCCGCTCGGTTTGTCTCACACCTTTTATGCTCCAGCTTTTCCAGCTCTTCTCGTTGCTGCCTCTCAAACTCCAACCTGGACGTGCACACCAAGAGTATTGAGGGGGTTAGGAACAGTGGCATTGGGACACACACACACACACACACACACACACACACACACACACACACACACACACACACACACACACACACACACACACACACACACACACACACACACACACACACAC